>KI612695.1:1046-12712 GCA_000500795.1 Endocronartium harknessii PhW48OC | reverse complement strand
ACAACGTCAGGTGATGAAGAATATTCTAGAGCCACGCGGGTCTGACAACCGCTTGACGTAAATCAGATTACCTCAGCTGTTTGCATGCGGTGACAACACTACAGGGGCATAGTAAAACAATTCCGAATTAAATAGAATATTTGGATAGGAGGGTAGTTGACAGAAAACAGGGAAATGAACTTTATTCATTTCAATCTAAGTGTTACACCTAACACTCACCGCCAGCATATTTGCATCGCATGTAGTCATGCTATATGACATAGCATGTCTAAATGCGATGGAATAGACCAATTCCTAGAGCCTTGAAAATTGGTCTATAGCATCGCATGGAGAAATGCTATGTCACCTAGCATGCCTCCATGCGATGCAGATATTGTGGAAGAGACTCTCAAGAGCTTCACCTTGTTCAATTACAGGAAAGAGCAATTGACTATGTCATAAGCATAGAGAAAAACATTGAGATGATGTGACTTTAGGCTGATGAGAAAAAGATCAAAAAAAAAAGAATCAATAACAAAGTGTTGAATTGACATACCTGACAGAAAACAGGGAAATGAACTTTATTCAGTTCAATCCAAGTGTTATACCTAACACTCTTGAGATCCTCACCTTGTTCAATTACAGGAAAGAGCAATTGACAAGGGAAAGAGAAAAGACCTCAAAAGGTTAGTTTCTGTCAGTTATATGAACATGCTTGTGAAGATTAGGTTTTGAGGAGTGAGCTTGAATGGATGAATAGGGTTTGAATGAAAACTTATACAGGTACATGTTTCCAGATCATGGGTTAGGCTGTAAAATAATGGTAGGAAATATTTACAGTTTTGAAAGAACAGAAATACAGATGTGAGAGTGTGCTGGGAAAAAGAAAACAAATGAATTGAAAATAAGTAAATGAAATGAAATTTAATTGTGTACTGGTTTAGTTTTGAAGATATACAAGCAGGGCTGTTTAGCAGGAGGAAGGAGAAAATCACCACATAATTGCTTCATTATATACAAATTATAGTCAGCATTTTTTTCTCTTTTAAAGCAGCCCTTATACTAGAGATTCTAAAATCTCATTCTTTGTGTTGTGTGGTCCAATCATTTCAAAGCAGCCCCTTACAGCTCTATTAAGGAGACCAGTATTGGCTCTTGATTCTATTACTCTTCATCTATTTTGCTGCTATATCTACTAAGCATTCTAAAGGAAGACAATTTTAACCTAGGTTTTATTAAATTAGTTTGAGTGTAATACTCTGGAGTTTTTGGGTTGGTTTGGAATACCAATTAGACCAGCAAGCTGCTAGTAGCTTCTCAGTCCTTTCAGTCTCTTTTATCAATCTAGTTCTTAAATTTTGGTCTGTCTTGTTAGTTTGGCTGTTTTAGAATAGAAAAGCTAGTTGAAAGTTGAATAGTCTTCATCAGCTTAGTCACTTTTGTGTGTGTTATTTGTTTGTTTGTGTTCTTTCAAAGTCTCTATAGGGAGCACCATTATCAAAGTCTCTTATAGTTAAGAGCACCATACCCTCCTTAAAGTCTTTAGAACTTGATTCAAAGCACCTTGTCCTTTTTTTTACTCTTGCTTTAAAAAACCCTCTTTTCTTTTACTATTCTTTGAAGCCCAGGAATTATTTTGAGTAGGCTGATTGACTCTATTTTGGTTCATCAGTTCTTTAATCAGTATTCCTTTTACCTACTCACATTTTGAAAGCCTTGTAGCTTTAGATCTAACATCATCATAGCTTGATATTGAGGATGTGCCACCAGGGCTATTGCTTCTTGATTATCAGCTATTAGTGTTGATGTAGCTAAGTTCTGTCTACCATGTTCATGTAAAAACTGATGCATCCAAATGCAATCTTAAGCTCCTTCATACATAGCATGATATTTGGCTTCAGTCAACAAAGTCACTACCAATTGTATCACAACATGTCTTTCAAAACTCTGTTTAGCCATGCCAAGACTGTGTCCATACTCTCAAGTCCCATATCTTTTGAGCTCCATAAGCTAAAACACTCCTAAGTGAAACTAACCTCCCAGTAGGCAAATAACTTTCATCATAGTCAATCCCTTTTCTTTGAGAGACACCATGAGTGCATAAGTGAGCTTTATATTTTACTAATTCACTGTTTTCATTCAATTTCTTCTTAGAGTCCCAAACTGTACCTATTGTATGAAAGCCCTCTGGTAAATTTACTAATTCCCATAAGCAAGCATCTGTCAATCATAGATTTGAGTTCTATATTGATAGACTTCTTCCATTCCTCCTTTTCACTACAAGTTATTGATTCCTCATAATTTCTAGGTTCTCTAATCTTCAAGATCCTTTTTGCTTGAATTATAGCAGCCCAACAACACAATTTCTCTAGAATATTACTTGAATCAATGTTGTTTGAAATATTCTTTGGGCTGGAGTTTGAAGCTGGGTCCCAATTCCAACATCATTCATCAGTGGGAGCACTTTGAGATTGACATGGTTAGTTGTTATCATCAAGCTCAGTAACTTTATTGAGAGTGTTTGAGGAAAAAGTAATGGGAGGGGATACTACAGGAGGTCTTAAGTTAATTTCAACAATTCCATTGTCACTGTCCTCAGAGCTTTCAAAGTATTCATCAAGTTCCATTCTTGAAGGATTGAATCTTGGATTTTCTCTGTTTAGGGAGTTCAACATTGATTTTGAGTTTGTCAACAGTGTTTGAGAAAGTGAAAGTCAGATCCTCCGTGATGATTCCTGGAAAAGAGGTTTTGTCAAAGGTAACATCATGACTGTAAATTATGTGACCATCATCTAATCAAACTCTATACTTCTATTGTCCAACTTGATAGACCAACAAGATTCCTACTACAGTACTGACACAAGTTCTCACAGTTCCTTAAGTACATTTGATGATCACACATAGTTGATAAACTGACAAGTAAATTAATCAATTCAATGAATAAACAGCCTCCCCCATGAGAACCTTTCCCATGATCACTAGTAGAACTTATTTGAAATAACACATTGTACAAACAAATGAGTCATTAATTCTGGGTATGAGCTACTATTAAGATTATTTGATTCCATGAATCAATAAAGCAATTAATACCCTATGGACACAAACACACTACAGGGTCTCAGTCCCTTCTTTTCCTCAAGTAATAAACAGTTTGTTATTGGACCAAACAATATAAATCAACTCTACTAGTTGATCCTCTATTGTAACCATGAGATGTTGATTTGCAGTGAGGCACGGAGTATCTGACACACAATAAAGGTATGCTAATACAGGGACAATCACTCTTACTCCCCCCTAACGTGTCAACCAACTGGTTTGCTCTTTCCCTACATTGAAATTCATAGGAAAAGAGTAAGTCAACACCCTCCTGTTCTATTTACTTTCCTTTTCTCTTATTTCTATATCACTATTTTATGTTTTATTCATATGACACCTGATCTAACCATGCCTTTTCCCGCTTTTCAGAATCCCTTCTCATGTTCTCTCTGAAAGAGCCACAGGCTAATTATTTCCCACATCCAACCTTAGGTTAGACAGGTTGTACTGATTATCTCTCATGCTACTTCACTCACTATCTCCTAACCTTCATACCTATTAACTTTAGGTCAGTGTGTGTGTGGATTGGTCCCTAGGTTAGAGAGTTGCTCACCCAGTATTGACCCTTTTGTATCAGACATTTCATTTCACATGAGAAACACATAAAATTTAAATAAACTCCATGATGAGCTTGTTATTGATTCAAACTGAAGACACACAATTGAGAGCACCCTCTAGGTCTCAGAAAATTTAGAAAACAGCATCCTTTTTCACATGAGAAAACCCCATCATCACTCACCACTTCACCAAAGAAATAACAAACTTACATAGTATTTAAAATAACATACCTCTCTTATACTCCAAGGATTATTAGTAGAGCTTTCTGTTTCATTTCTAGAAGTCTCATTTCATGACCACCCTTCTTCTTGAATTTATTTGATTTAATTGTTTATTGTTTTAATCCCCCAGATCTCTATCCACATCCAATTCCTTTAAATTTCAACATATCCTCCCTCTAGAAGTAAAACAAGAGTCAGTAGGAGTTCTAAAGGACATGTCTGATGACACAGACATCAGTGAAGTGGAACATGTCAATATGTGAGACTTGTGTGGATGGGAGTGTGGGAAGCCATGTAGTTTGGGTACAAAGAGAATGAAGCATACCTAAACAATGTGGCACACAAGCACAACAGGTATTTGTAGTGAGTTTATACAAGGATGATTGTGTAAGAGCATATGTGGCATGCTGACACATGACATGTGGCTTATTGCCTGTCAACAAGTTCTTCACCTTGTATTTTATGTTTTAGGCATGTTTCTGGATCAAGCACTAACTTCTTTGACACTCTATCTCTATCAGCTATCCTGGGTTAATCAATCCCTGCTGCACTGACTTGATGTTTGCTTAAATCTCACCTGGAGTGATTGCCATGGCCAATAAATTTCAGTGAAGAGAAACTCAATAATTCTTGATTTCTATCAAAGCCTGATGTATTCAGATAAGGCTTGACTACTTAGTTAGTGAAAACATTCACCCTGAAAGCTATTCCTTAGTAGCTAGCCCTATATTTTGTGGTCATTTTACCCTTTCCTTTAGAGCTAGGCTGACAAAGATCATGTTTGGAAAGATAACTTCAAATTGAGAGTTTCCATAGTGGAAAGGTTTTGTTGGTCAATTGATCAGGAATTAGTTTGGTGACTGTTGTTGTTATCATACCAAATGATTTTGGTAGAGACCACAGTGGTTAAACTGGGCTCGTAAACAATTAAAGGCCAAGCAAGCTTGATGAGATGCTCCAAGGGATGGTTCATGTATACAACCTTGTTAGGACAAGGTTCACAAAGAAGACCAAAGAAGAGTTCAGAGAGACCTATGGAAGGATGAGTTAAAGAAAATTTGATGAAGAAGAAGAAAAGAGAAGAAGTCTCCAAATACAATGCTTCTTTATATTGTGAACTGAATTGACAAATCCCAAATCCAATGTAATATACTCAACAGGTAAACAGCACAGAAACACAAAGATGCAGGCTTAGGAAGCAAATACATCAGTGATGTTATGCACATAGACCAATATCACATCCACATCTCAATTGGTATTCCCTCCCCCCAACCTTTCATAACTACAACCTAATATAGCACCACTATCACAGCAGTTAGGATACTTGTAAACCAGTCATCTGCTCAATAGTGCAACAGTGTTTTAGGTATTAATTTATAAGGGGTCCACCCATGGGTTGGTAGACCTTGCTTGTTCATACCCTTGTCTGTGAGGACTCACAAGGTACAGAGCTGAAGAATTACCCAAGCAGGAAAATAGAACTCTGGCTTGTAAAAGAAGGATCAGAGTGGAATGTTTACTAGTGCCCAACAGTAATTCTGATCCCTGAGTGAAGATGTTGGGTACTCTTTTCAAAACCATCTTGATACTAAAACATTCAGTTCAAGGGTATAGTGATGGTTATCTGTCCCTTTTGTTGAAGTGTGGTCAATACACTACTGATCCATGCTATGTAAACTACACACTCAGTTGACTAACCAACTGTAACACTTGCATAGCTCTTCACATCTGAACACCAACTAGATAGCCTAATGATGAAAGGCAGCGCTTCTAGCACAGTGTCTCAGCTTATGACAAGGTCCCAGGTTTGAATCCTGGTCTAGTCATTCCTTTTCTGCCACATAACTTTAAAACTCATTTGGCTTCAGGTTATCATTAACAATTTCAATATTAAGATGGATAAAATCATCCCCCTGTCCAACAACTTTCAAGCATGTATTCCCCGGTCACAAAGCCCAATGTCTCATGCACAAACAAAGGATATTGAAGTTCAACATCATTGGATTAGAGAAAAGATTGAAGAAGGAAAGTTCAATTTGACTTATAGGCAGACAGGGGAAATGCCTGCTGACATCCTGACTAAGGCTTTGCTGTGTGTTTTGCACCGGAGGTTTTTTTCTAGCTTGGGTTTGATAAAGAAGTAATAGTGTGTTGTTAGTTGACCTGTTCATGGTTGGTCTTATGGGCAGAATGCATTGTAAAAGCAGGGGGGGTATGAAGGTTTATTGTTTCCACCTTCTAACACATCCTGGCATAATGCTGGCTTCATTTTTTTCTACCTTTTTAATTTCATTTTTTTTTCTGTTACATTTTGCTTGCTTACATCTAATGAACAGTGATTTCAAGAAAAATCCTTCTCGTGTGTACATCAAGCAAACAAACTTGCGTTTTGATTGAATTCCCTATTCTTTGCACTTTGTACTTATCATGCACTTTTGGTCACTCTACAGTTCAACTACCCAGATTTCAAGGTATGATATCAATGTTTGACAAGCAGTAGTGGAAATTTTTAAATTGAACAATCAAGGCCCAAATGTCGAGGACTTTCCTGAGTCCAAGTGAGATGCAAAGCAGATGATTTCGGCCATAAAAATGCTTTCCTACATGGCAAACTATTCTCTGTTCTTTACGTACATTTGGAAAGTCAAAGAAATTGCCAATGATCTAGGGCGGCGAGTTTTTCAGGAGAGAAAATGGGGAGATACAATCCGAGGTGATACTAAAACAAATACTGAAAGAAAGGTCCAAGATGGAATTGAGACTCGCGGGCATATGTACAGGTCAGAATAGAATAGAAGACAAATTCATGAACCAACGCGAGGGACAGAAGTGTCAGGGTCATTCAACAAGCGTGCGAGCGAAGAGCGTAACCGAGAGTTTACCGCTGAATCCTCAGTACAGGCAGGCATTGCGGGCTCAGAAGAAGTGGAGAAGGGCGGAGAGGGGGACGTAGACCTGGCCTCAAGGGAAGAAACCGAACAGGCTTGCGTGCTGACGGATGTGCGACGAGAAGACGGTCGAGGGTTCCGTGGTACCCACGTTTTTCCGACGTTCGGCTCATCAGATCGACGGTTGATTTGATCCGTAGCCAATTTCAAGGTAGGTCGGGCATAGTTGAGAACAGTACGCTGAGGTAGTGAGACAAATGGAGTTGTTGGTCGCTGGTCTAAGCGTGCTTGTTTGGAGCGAGCAATCTTGCCCTCCAAAGCCATTTTCACCGTTTCTCGCGTGACCTTTTGGGCGGTCAGCGGAAGCTCCACATGATCCCGAGCTCGTTTAACTGGCCTGGGCGAGGGTACGGAAGATGTGGAAGATTCTGACGATACCGAGAGCTTCCGCCGGCAAACCATATGCGATTGAACGCGAGGCGTATTCGTGAAGACCGGTGCCGAGACCACTGCTTCGACATTGACTAGCTGACTTGTAGCCATTCCTGGCGCTAACCACCGACGATTATGGGCCCAAAGCCTTTCGAGTTCAAGTTTGTCTCGGGCGGCCAGTCGCTATTGATTGAAGGGCGATGAATGGTCAAAGTCAACCACAATACGTCAGGTAGGACAATGCAAAAGGAGGTCGACACTTGGCGCTCACCTCATCCTCCATTTTTTTAGCTTCCAAAATCGCTACCAACAGCGCACGATCGCCATGGCCGTCCAGCTCATAAGCGGCAATGATCGATTCAACACTTGGCGTTTCAGGACCGATACTGGGGATCTGGGCGTATGATCTTAGCGCATTGCGAGCAATTCCTTTAACATCTATAGCGCTATGGAGTTTAGATGAAGGACAGGTGCGGCAGCCGGACGAAGTAGAACCTATAGATGGAACATGAATATCATCAAGGGACATCTTTTTTTAGTATGATGCAGAAAAGGCATGTCTCAATGGCTGGTTGACTGGCGATGGAAAGTGTGCCTCCAACGAACAACAACGCACCACCAGAAGAAGAATCGAAGGATGCATTCTGAGATAGGATTGGGCGTAGTGGAATCATCTTTACAAGATTGAGAAAAGTGCAAAGCAAGCAAGGTTCAGGGTTGAGAATGATATCGGTGGAACGACTAGCGAAAGGTGGTGTGGCAGAGGGCAGAACAAAAACAAAAAAAGGCAAGTTTTGGAAAAACACACTTTGAAAGTATTTAGGTGAAGTATATTTTTAATGGGCAATTACAAAAATTACCAGCCAGCAATGGGATAAAGAAGCGGTATAGGTAAGGTAGTTGAGAGGAGAGGAGAGGTGGTGATTGGGTACACAAGTATGTCGTTGATAGTGATGAGATTAGTCATCAACCGGAGTTTGTAAACCCAGCTCTATTTATATTTAAGTAAGGGTGTGAACTGACGACTGATAACGAGGGAAAGTCATCAGCGGACCCAACAAAAGGCGGTCCAAAATACTCCGATAGTATACCAAGCGTTGATCGACACCAGATTTCCCACGCTAATCCCAACCATCTAGATACTGCACCTTAAGGTTTGAACTTCGAGGTCGATCATCATCATGCCGTGTCGTAGTGCCGAACCGTTCGATTCAATTCAGGATTTGCCGAACAAACTGTCGGAGGCCAAACTGAACTGTTACACTGTTGTACCACGCTGCACTCCTCGTGATTGCTTGCTGCAGCGAAACCGCTGAGGGCGGTGGGGACGGACTTAGCGATCCGGTCACGTTTTTTCGTGAGTAAAAGCCGCGGCACTCGGGTGGGATCTTTATCCACAGTCTCATACATGAAGAATGCCTTGACTGATGAGATACTTATGTACACATCACTCGTTTGATTGGGTTAGGTACATAGAAGCAAGACCAAGTATAAGTACTTACTAATGATAACTGGAGTAAAGACTGACTGGCTGAAAGCTACTTATGGTGAGTTCATAGACGAGCGCTATCCATCCATTGCCTACCACCACATGATTGTCTCCAGGCTGCTATCTTCAGACAAAACTCGGGCACAATAGTATTCTGGTCGCTCGTGAGGCGTCACCAAGAGGTCGGTGTCCAACTGGCGTGAGCAGGTATGTAAGAAGACCCGTATGCCTGAGACATACTTATGTCATGGAAGCAACTCCAGACGACGCTATAAACCTATAGCGTATATATACTGACTTGGTTGCGTCCTTCTACACTTGCGGCATGAGCCGAAAAGGCTATCCGATAAGTTGTCGGCTTCGAGCCGCTATAGCAAAACTTGTAGACTTATGGCGTCAGTTGGACGCTGAATTTTGGGGGCTACGCTACAAAAATAGCTCACGCTGTGAGTTTACAGCACAGCGTCTGCTGGAGATGCTCTATTAGCGGATCTTTTTCTTCAATATCGGCAGATCTCATCGTCAGGCGGTCCATGTAGTCAAGAAGATAAAAATAAACGGGCGTCATAACAAACGTGTTGTACTTAATACCATCACAGTATCGGAGTTACCGATTGAATGGCAAAGGTGATAAAAGTTTATAAATAAATACACTCCACAAGCTGGTCTCAAAATGCTTCCTGTTTTTTTTTGTCTTCGGTTTGAGCCAGTTGGGTTGATTAGAACTAACCGCCGAATTGGCCGGAAATCCATTGAATACACTACGGCAAGGTTTGCTTCAGCCGAAACATTTCAAAAACATCCCACAGGATATTGTGAGAACATCCTGTACTCTATGAGAGAGGACATTGCCGAAATCTGTAATGACTGGGCTTGGGTTCTTTCACGATTCAACGCGATACAAGCATAAGACAATATTACTCAAGCAAGTTCGAAGAGAAACGCATAAAAGGAAAAAGTTTGAGACCAAAGAAATCCATAAAGGAAGAAGATTGTAAGAGTAGACGAACCTGAGACTATAAATGGTGAAGCAAGACGCGTCTGATGCATTCCTTGACTGAGTCGTAGTTCAACCAACTCATCTAACATGAGTAGAAAGTGAGTAAAATAAACATAAAAGTCAAATCATCTGAATAAAGATGTTTTAAGAGACAACAAACATTATGTAATGTGTAAATTCACGTCCCAAGATTACTTAAATAAAAGACAGAAAAAGCAGAAAGTATTAATTCATTACAAAAGTGCCCATCATTGTCTCATTGAGTCCTTGAGCCCTTAGAAGGGAATTGCTTGAGTGCCGCTAGAGAATTGTGAAGAAAAATGTGCAAAGGAATTAGAAAGGATCAGGGATTGAGCAGATTTTGGGTCACATTAATGAAACCAAATCAGATTTATAACCAGGTCTGTTGATATGTCAGTCAGCAGTACCCAAGTATCATCATTTGGAGTCCCATGATGCCACCTGAGCAAGTATTCATGATGGTTTTTTCCCTTAAGGTAGTACTCAAGAATTTCTGGAACATTTTGCCACTGGTGAATGGGAAAAAGCGCACCATCAGCACTGTCAGGAAGTGGCTTCTGTCAGGCCACATCCTTGCTGGAAATTCAGTCTACACTTGGTACACCCAGGTGTAGACTACAGTTAAATGACCTCTGATGAGAGGTATTTGGGAGGACTGGTCCTTCATAGACTAGGTTAATTGACAAGAAGAGCTACAGTTGAGAACTAAAACTGCCTAGCTCCACTCCCTGTGTTCCAAGCAGGTGCTCTTATTTCTGCTTTTGGCTATTTATCTTTGCCTTTGTGAGTCCTGACTGACAAAGGGTCTACAAGACACTTGAGGTTTATCAAGCTCAGTGGTGACCTTTAATTTGATACACCTATAACCTTTTGCACTACTTGAACAGATGGCTTTGATATAAATATCCTAAAGTGTTGTGCTATTGAGTTGTTTAGGTGATCATAGTAAAAGGTAAGGGGAGGGGACAACTCCTGAGCAGGAGAGAGGGGGTTTATATACCTTTCAGGTTACCTCCTCCTTCCTTTTAAAATATGGGCTGACTTGTGGTTTCAGCTCATGCTACCATAGGGCCATGTAGGCCAGTCTGTGGTCAGTTACTCCAATGACAGGGCCTGCTAGTAGGTTCCTGTCTTAAGTATATGATGCTTCTAACTCTTGAGACTGAGCCAAAGATGTGGTCCACTTGTTACACTTCCTATTACATATGTAGTACATGTGTTACACTAAGTTTCTAATGTACATTACTTCTTACACATGTAATACATATGTTACACTATGTATTTTGCCTATTCCTCTTGGTTACTATACATGTACATGTCTGGTTTCATTCTGTGGGACTGTTATGCAGTTCTCAGGGCTGACAAGCACCATGCAATTGAGTTTTGGGAGCCAAAGACACTGGGGGGCTTGCTATTTGAGGGTCAACATAAGGGGTCAGTACTGAAACATTAAAAACTGGGTGTGAATTTGAGTATTCCCATCCTCAATCCAATCTTGCCACATTCTTCCCAATTAATTGTTGTATACAAAATGGCCCAATTCTTCAATAATTGAGTTTAGAAGATGTCAGTGTATGAGTTCCATTGGCACAGACAACAGCATACTAACATAAGCCTTATATCCAAAGCCAAATTTGAGGTATAGCTCCACATCACCAAATTCACTTCCAGTCTCTTTTCCCATCTGTGAAAAGAGACTGTGAGTAAAACCCCCATTTCCTTTCTATCCAATATCATCTTTATCCTCTCAATTCTTTCTCATCTTTTTCATCATTAAAATGTTTCTTAACCAACATGTTGACTGCCTACAACTTCCCACACATTTACTCTCTCAAGTTCTCTCTCAGTTAACCACTCATGCAGATCATGAGCAAATTAAGCTCACTCAGACCCTTACCTGTTCATTCACCACCAAGAAAATTGCATCGCATAGAGGCATGCTATGTCACATAGCAGGCCGAGATGCGATGCAATAGGTCTAT
>KI611835.1:590-13884 GCA_000500795.1 Endocronartium harknessii PhW48OC | reverse complement strand
CCTACACATAAAACCTATGAAAATGTCTTTAGTATACTTACTGGTTTGTTCAGCAAAAAAATCCATATATATCTGTGACAGATATATATGGCTTGAGCCTTCAGAAAAAGTTGGAGATAATATATACCAACTGGATATGCTGGGTGATGGTGGGTCTTGGGACTTTGGATAGACCTGGTGACCATTTTTTTCTTTGAGTGTGGTTCAATTTAACATTGTGCACTATTGTATATAACCACTATAAGTACAAAAGAAAAGGGAAATTAAAGTCAATATATGTATATATATATATATGTTTATGAAATTCCCTCATAAAGCTATGGTTGATATGAAGTTAAGCTGAGTGCAAGTCCAATCAGCAAACTTGACATCTTTGGGTAAAGTTAAAATTACTTACTTTGTTTTTCTCTTCCCCATATTAACCAAAAGATGATTGAGGTCAAGGTTGAGGTTGGGGGAATGAGGAAGTGAGATTGAGGCCAAGGTCAAGGGAGTGGATGTGCCAGAAGGTGAATGAGGGTGGGTAGGTGAGTTATCTGAAGGTATCTGGAGGGATATATTCCTATATGTAAAAGTAAATAGATATGTCTGGACATATTGTACAAAATTTGGTTTACTGAGGGTATCTGAAGCCATTGAACTAATTTTGCACCAATTTTACACTACATGGTGCTACACTAGGAGTCAACAGCTGGTGAAACCCAGTTTTTCACACTTGTGATTACTAAACCCCTGCTAGTGTAATTTTGGTGGTACACATTGCAAATTTTCCACACTCATGGTAGTGAGAACTACACTACACTATCTACAATTTTTCATTTTTATAGCCAACAAAAAGAAATCCAGTTAAAGACCTTCACAAAAGAAATCACCTGAGGGTGTGACTTCACAGTTGAATACCCAAAAAAATACAATCCTCAAACCACTACTCTGAATCAAGGGAGATGAGTTCTGTCAGCCCTGAGGACTGCATAGTAGTCCCACAGACTGAAACCAAATAGGTACACACATGGTGACCAGGAAGAGTAAGTGTAATAAGTAATGTACACATGTAGGACCATAGTGTAACATATCTTATGAACTGTGTAACAATCAAGTCACACCTCAGGCTCATTCAAGAGTCATAAGCATGGTATACTTATGACAGGAGCCAATTAGCAGGCCTTGCTGTTAGAGTAAGAAAACCACAGATTGGCCTATGTGGCCCTGTAAAAGCATGAGCTGGAACCACAAGCCAGCCCACATCCTAAGAGTGAGGAGGAGGGAGCCTGAATGGTATATAAACCCTTCCCTGCTGCCCAGGAGTTTTCCCCTCTCCTCACCTTTTACCACACACACCAAAATAAAACCACTAGCACAAACATTGAGGACAACTTATATATACAAGTATCTGCTCAATAGTGCAAGGTTCAGCAGGTGTAAGTAAAAGAAAGGTCAATCCACTACTTGATAAGGTTAGACTGACCTTCACCTCCAGGATCCCTTGACTGTGAAGAATCACCAAGGGCTAGAGACAAAGAACACCAATACAGGAAGAAGCAAGATCTGTCACCTTCAGCTGAGCCTGAAGTTGCATGAGTTTGACTTCATTAAATCCTCTCATTATAGGTCAACTAGCTGTAGTCTGTACTTGGTGGTACCAGTACATACTTGCTTGTTGCTTTTCTTTGAGTCTGAAGCTCAATCCAGCTTGAAATAGCCAGGTGGGCTGCCACAAAGAGGCAACTCCCTGACAAGTTCTCATGGTCTACTACATCCAGTTTAGTGACTTTGTGAATCTTGATGGAGATAAGTCAATCAGGCATTTTCATCCCATTATGTTTGAGATTTTAAGTGTATTGGATGGTTCAAGCTATTAGACAAAGGATCAGTCAGGTTTGATAGGGAGTGAAGGTGGAATAAGGGGGATCAATGGTGGAGCAATTGAGGGCAGAGTGATCAAGGCTGGAGTGAGGTGGGATTGAGGGAGTGAAGGGGTAGAGGCAGTCAAGGGTATATCTGAGTGAGGTCAAAGGTGCATCCAAGGGTGGTCAAGGGTGTGTATGGGTATGAGTTGCAAGAGGGTCACTAGTTGGTGAATTACTAGGCTCTCATCAAATTTGATGCAAAAGTTAGTGATCTTAAGCAAGCACTAGCTAGTGAAGCCCTAATTGGGCATGAGTGTGAAAACACAGGTTGCATTACATCAAATTTGATGTAATGAGAGGGTGTAGTGCAAGGGCTGCAGATGCCCTGAAGGCCAATCTCCAAGACATATATGTCTTAGGTATATATATGTCTAAATTACATGTATGTATTGCCCATATACTTTTTAAAGCAACGTGTCCGCGTGAAGCATGAAGCAAGAAGTCTTAAGCATGCGCAAACCGGGACGGAAGGAATCCAACAGTGATGATGTGGAATCCGTTCCGGCCCGGGAGCTTAAAGCTCTCTGCCTACACGGTGTGCCGCAGTCGTGACACCCCTGTGACACCCCTGGGTCACAACACTTTTTGCCGAATGAAGCATACAGTACATAAATAAACACAGTGGCTCTGAAACAAGCCTCTGTTACATACCACCCTTCTCCTTCCTTAAATTGGGAGTCGCTTGAGAAAGGCAACAAGTTAGCATGAGTTAAGGTTCTCCCTGATATTGACCAATAGAAGTCTTCATCTGAGAAAAACCTAGGGCAAATATACAAGTGGTAAAAAGTAGCTCAGCTGTAGAAGAGGCTATTACGCAGTTGTATTTCATTTTGCAGGCTTTTTCTATAAGTGCTATATGTTTATACACAAGCAATGCACTATAAAAGATTATTAANAACAGGCACTCTCAACAAAAAAAAAAGTCATCAAGAGCAAATATAAATCTATAGATGAACCTTGACAAAATGGTTGATGTGAACAGGAGTGTTTGTACGTGTGTATGTATCTGTGTGCGGATCTGATTGAGAAAGGCAAAAGAAGAAAGTGAGGCACTTACATTTACATGATGAACTGAAAGGTTACAAAACAAAGAAAGATTCAAATTTTCCCTTCACAATCCTTCTTCACATTTCAGGACAAAGAAACAAAGAAATGGAGGAAGTAGAGGGAAAGATAAAAACGTTTCTGAAAAAGATCATGTAAGATCAAAGGAAAATGATGATGAATAACAAAAACAACAAGTGAAGAAAAAAAAAAAAGGTAGCAAAAATGAGAATTGAAACAAAAATGAATCAAAAATGACGAGTGTAAAAAACATAATAACTGTGCGAGAGAGAAGAGAGAAACGCAAAAGAAGAAAAAAAAAGAAAAATGTCAGATGCTAGTAACGACTCAAACAAAGTACCAAATCATACATGCGAAAGAAATCACCACAACAAAATATCATCTCTCCCCCCAATTTTTTTTTTCAAGTTTGATCAGGATCAGGTTTAGGATGATTCTGTTGATAAAGTTGATAACGATCCAAAAGTTGGTTCGAAAGATATTTACGAGCAATTAGATTAAAACTACTATCTCTTTCTAAAGTATCTTCAGGACTAAGATCATTAGCAGATTTTAAAAGTTCATCAGTAGCAATGGAAATCCTTTCATCAAGTAAATGATGCCACATATGATAAGCAAATTGACCAGTTGATTCTAAATCAAATCCAGCTTGAGTTGGTAAGTTTTCATCGTGTTGCTTTGATTCTAAATCTTCTGATGTTTTTATTGAATTATTTAATGTACCATGTATCATTCTTAATCCTGGATCATCCCATAATGGCATAAAAAATGATTGATGATCTAATACTGTTATTGGAGTTTGTTTCTCGCTTGCATCCTTAGCCATCGCCCATGGTAAGATTACCGAGTGATAGTTCCTTTTGATGTGAAGTTTTTCGTTATTGATTTTTTTTTTTGATCGTTTATAGGGATCGGTAATTGTTCGAGAATAAAATTTTACATGGAGAGTTTATTCGTGACGTAGCGAGAAATTTGCATGAGAGTTCGTTTGAGTATGAAAAATAACATGATCACAAAGTGTGAATAAAATCCAAAATTTCGATTATGTTTTTTTTTTTTTTTTCATTCGCGTTGTTTGGAGAAGCCACATCCAAGAAACTTCTATCAGCATTCATCGATTGATTGATTTACATACATATCAGATTAAATCAACTTACCAAATCCCACCACCTCTAAAAGGTCGACCTTGAAAACTTCTGTAACGATCATACCATTCAATCAAGAATTTCGAATTTCTTTTAGCAATTATAACAGCATTACAAAGCCCATTAATCAGTGTAGGATGTACCAAAGTACCATCGGCTTTCTCTACACCCATAATGACTTCTTCAGTTCCTGTCATTAATTCTTCAAATGATCTAAGTACCAACACATCTGTATCTAGATAAATCCCACCATACATTTTTAACATTTCTAATCTAATAACATCAGTTTTATGTGATACATCTAATATCGGATTACCAAATATTGAAGTTTTGTCTTCTACTTCATGAATTTCTAAACCTGGTAATTTGATCACTTCATCCCACCAAAAATTTGTACCTGGCTCAGGTATGGTTCCTATGATCATATGTGCCATAGTCCTAGACGGTGAGATCTTTGTAACAGCAGATGTGATAGAGAGCCATTGTAGGTAAGAGAATACATTCTTGCCTGGAGGTACAACGTGAAGGATAGATGGTACGGGTTCGAGGTCAAGTTGATGATCGTATGAGATTGATGTATTGGATCGGTTGGTAGATTGATGAGAAGGTGAGTCAGGATAGCCAAATCGATTAAGTAAGAAAGGGATTTGTTGAGGTGGAGGTCGACTTGGACGAGAAAAGTACCTAGGTCCGGCTTTTGGCCACCGAAAGTCGTCCTCGGCGTCAAGCAAACGAGTGGTAGGACGTTTGAATAGGTTTGTGAATGACTCGGTGAGGTTTAGATGAAAGATAGATAAGAGGATGAGAATGATGGCCGTGGTTGAGAAGGCGAATAAGTAAAGAAACCAAAGTCGACGAAACCTAAAGTGAGTATTGATGGATTTGTCACGTGACGGTAGAGAATCTGATAGAGCTGAGAAGTAAATCGTCAATTTGGATAGAGATTGAAGTCCGAATGAGACAAGTGGTTCGGACCAAGACTGAAAGCTGTTAGGGTGAGGTGAGGGTGGGTAAAGTGAAAGTGGTGAAGGGGGAGGATGATCAATGTTCTGATTAATGTTAATGTGAGTATGAATGGTGGGTGAGTCATCCCTGTCCTTGGTAGGGATGGGTGCGTAACGTGATGATTTGTTAGGCATTGATAATGGACGAATGGCTAACAGAACGATGAGAAAGGAAAGAAGGAAAAAAGGAAGGAAAAAAAGGAAAAGAAGGAAAGAAGGAAAGAAGGAAAGAAGGAAGGAAATTAAAGAAGGAAGGAAATAAAGTTATTGAGACATAATCAAATGTCAAACTGGAAAAAGGGTTGAGAGTCAAATCTAGAAAATGTCATCAAAACCACTTATTTAATAAATAAACACAGTTTGATACTCAACCCTTAAGTCTACAACTCACTAACTACTCTCTCTCTCTCTCACTTTCAACCAAGTTGGATTGTTTTAATGTTGGGATTAGTCAGTTTTCGTAACCCTTGTCAAAACCAACTCGGCACAGTGGTATGGCACTGTGTACTGTGAAGTGTCTTATTGAGTAGTTTGGGGTACATGATCCTTTGGATGTGTTGTGTGGTCTATGGGTGTGATTCTGGTAGTCTTGTGGCGCGTGTCTTACCCGCTTTGGGCATGGAACATGGGATGGTTGTGTTGAACTTATCTACTTTGGGAAACCACCTGTTCGTGTCATGGACAGGGGTGACTCTGCTAATTGGTTCACTGGTATAACCAGCTCTCTCCTTCGGTTCTTGCTGATTCTAAAGAAACAGTAAGTAACTCATGATTCTCTTCTCCTAGCGCTCTCAGTTACTCACTCCTTGTATTCCTTCTTTTCTTCTCAGTTTATTTTGTCTGTTGTTTTTCACCTCTAGGTGTGTCCCATACTGTCTCGTGACTAGCTTTGCGCCTACCCAGACATCCGTGTCTTACCCTGTTGTCCACAGGAGTATTTAGTTTTTGTCGATTCTTACATTTAAAGATCAAAGTAACTGAATCAGTCAATCTTTTCACAACATCATAATGCACTAACACCTTTGATCCCATAAGAAGGAAATTTATAGTATTCATGCCATGAAAACGGACCTTACTATAGCTTTGAGAAAGGGTTGAGAAACACCAAATTACAATACAAACCGATCGATGATTCAATAGATACTCGTTTTTCTTCTTCTTCTTGATGACTAGAATGCTTAGCTGACTATACACAACGAAACAAAAGAAGCACAGAACTAGCTAATTGTAATGAATGATGATAACAAGATGAAGTTTTAGGGTGCATTTAGCAACCAACTTCAAAACCTGAATTGACTCCCAACATGAAAGACTTCTCACATGTTATGAGAAGTCATTCTTCCCCAAATTCAGGGCGGAATCATGTAAAACCTGGTGAATTAACTTGGGAGAAGTTGATTCTAGGGACATCTTGAAGCCAAACCATTTCACAAGAAGGGCTTACCAAATTATGATTTTTGATTTCAGAGATCATGCCACCTGAAGGAGATCTCAGCCAACTGGTACAAATGCGAAAGGAATAAATTCCAAACAGAAAGGTAAGAAAGAACCACCTCAACAAGAAATACCCTGAATTATCAACATGCACCAACCGCTACAGAGCTCAAGCTAGATGATGATGGATTGGAGAAGGAAGAGGGACATGAGAAAGTACTCTCTCCGGAACTCAATCCCTTCTCTGGTATACCCGAACATACACACCCCAAGTCATCTTTTATACAGGGGTCATGGTGAGCTACTGAGATCTTGTCAGTCTTGCTCTCTCCTAATGGTTGCTACTTCAACCATGCTCAAAGCCTCTGGCAAGGGGGTCCAGTGCATGTTTCGAAGCAAAGAACTCAGATGAAATGACCCTGGACATCGGAATCAATTCTTTTCTCAAGCAGGGTTCAAAGATTAAATCATTCAGTCCTCTTATGAAGAGCCCATGAGCAAGCAGGCAGCCTAATATGCACACAAGGGGGAATCCATTTCTGAAGATGCTCATCAATCTGCTCTCAGATGATGAGGAGTCATGCACACCCCACCCTAAATGTACGCATGAAATAGGACCAAAAATCATTTGGCTCAATTGGTTGATTCAGCAGTCAAGAAAGACCAGAGCTTAGTTCAAAGTGAATATGCCCTTGCAGTGGTCAAGAAGGAAATTGCACTTGACAAGTTGGGCAAGTTCTGTCAGCCATGGCACAATCTGAGGAAAGCAGATTGTCTCATGACTGACAGAGTTGGACCATGGGCCTTAGCCTCTTTGTTCATTAATAACAGCACTGGTGGTACTGTAGGCTTGTGGTTTCTCATCTGTTTTCTCATTACATCATTAATGGCTGATTCATTCATTTTTAGCTTCATGAACTCCTTGTTTTCTTTTGTGGTCCATCCTGTTTCTCTTACTCTCAGTATCTATAAATACTGTCTCTCTTTCCTTGTGTTTTATTAATCAATTCATCATCCAATCATTTTATTATTTACTATCATTAGCACTATTATTCCTTAGAAATACTAGCCTTGAGAAACTGCCATCTTTTACCTTTTTGCTTTGACCCTTAATCCCTTCCTTAGAGCCTCTTAGACATCAAATTTCTCTCTCTAGTCATCAAGAATAACTATTCTAGTGATAAGTAAGTCTTAATTGACTTGATTATCAGTTCAGAAGCACAAGTTATATTACAATAAGACCTGAATTGGCATGTAATATAACCCCACTCTCTGACAAGTTCCCCAACCACAAAGCTGCTATTTCATTCTTCAACACAAGCTCTGCTGAACACTTCAAAGCCGCCTTGGCTTGTATGGTCACCACCAATGTCCTATTTGATGAAGACAAATTGAATTGATTTGTCTCTCATCCCAACAATCTACAATGGCTCTGGTTGAAGAAGGAGATTGATGATTAGTTGGGAGGGAAGGGGGAGTCATTCTAAACTTATTATTATAGTGACTACTTGTGATTCAATTGTAATTGTAAACTCCTCCTTGTGAATCTTCTTGGTCAAGTGTGAATTGAGCCAGTGACGGAAAAATAACAAACTAAGGAGCAGAATCAATTAATTGATATAAAGGACATAGAGCAATGGTTTTCTGCAAAACCTTTACAAAACAAAGATGATAAATTGCATCAGTAATTTGAGGATCCGATGTATCAGTATCAAGTGCATCATGATACTGAGTTGATAGTATATCATTTCTTTCTGCATCCCCTGCTTCTGCTGGTATTTCCATACCTCGTCCAGCAGGTAACATGTCTAAAACTGCTTGTATTTGTGCATACAATTTCTCAAAATGATTCTCTCTCTTGTGTTGTACTGTGTGATTCACACCACATCAAAGGGAGCCTTAGTGTTTAGAACAATTTATGCCATTGATCTGAGGAAACACAAGTTCATTAAACTTTCTCACAGGACTAGTTGAAAGTGAAAAAGGCCTTGCAGCTTGTGAGATTGCAAATAAGTCACATATGTTATTTAAGCTTTCCTACAAAAAGGCAGGTTTATCAAGTAGACCTCCCACATCATCGCTCCTAAATGCTCACCTTTCTCCTTGTCCGCCTGTCACTTGTGTCAGGTGGTTTCATGAGGATGATGAGGCTCCTTGGCAAAGGATGCTCAATCTGGGTGATGCTGTTCAAGCTTGGATTCATCATCAAATGAATCCGAGCTGCTCTTGATCTGGATGATGTTGTGCAGACAACATAGTGATATTACAAGTGATATCTGAGAGTCAGGTGGGAGAGGAGGCATGGCCTTAAAAATCGGAAAATGATCCTTGAGTAAGCCAAAAAATATTCTCAATAAATTTTTGAAGGCTCAAATATTGGTAATGGAAAAAGTCCTTTGCATTCATTGGGGTTCAGCTGGAAGCATCCTATTCATGAAGATGATATCGCACTCTGCAATGAGGTTACATTTTTTTTTTTTTTTTTCCATGTTTGCATAACTGGCATCAACCCCAGGTAAAACCAACTTATGAGTAACAAAGGATGATAATGTATCATCAGTATCAATTCAATTTGGCATTGATCCCAAGAAAACTGACCATTGGGTACATAAAAGCTTCCTATTCAAAGAGTATCCAGAAGCACCTCTGAATCATGACAAGATCCTCCATATCCAGCCCGAATTTTCTGGATGAGAGTACCTTTTTGGTTTTGATGACCAGGCTGAAGATTCTGTGGGAAAATTGCTGGAATATGGGTGCCTTCGATTGCGCCAATAAAGTCCTTGAACCAGGGGTAAAAGCGACCTCCACTATTGCCTCGAGTGCTGCTTGCACTTTAATAAAGTAATGGCTGATGGTTTCACCAGAGTTCTAGAATCTTTCAACCACTCAGCCAATTGGAGGCCAAGTTTCCCACCACAAAGAGCAAGAGCATAAATTGCTCCTTGATTGAAACACAGAGGGTTGCCTTGAGGTGAGGTTTGAGAAGGTCAACCAGTGTTCTACAAGTTGGCTTATCCATCCGCCAAAGTTTCCAAAGTTGTACCGGCAAACCATCCAGAACTTCTTGGATGTATGCTGCTCTTTGAAGGTCAGAATCTCGGCAAGGAATTTTTTCAAGGGCGGCATTTTCCAGGATGCCTTGAGCTGCTGCAAGTGAAATTTCAAGAAAGTTTAGTACTGGTGGAGAAGTTTCAACTTTGTCCGAGTGAGATGATGAATTTTGAATTGGCTTGAATCAGACATGTTGAAAATTGCTGGTTTGATGGTAGGAAGAGCGGGATTGAAGCTGGCCAGGGTGTATCTGTAAGGTAACTGGAGACTTGTCATTCTTTTCCGTGATTTCAAACACCAATTTTGGAGTTGGTTCTCCAAACGAACCAAAACTGGGATGCGGAGTTGATTCAGGTTAATTCTCTGGATTTAGGGTACTCGAATCAACCCCAAATTTGGGCGAAAGGACTTCTCATCACGTGATGAGAAGTCATCCGTGTTTGGACTTAATTTAGGCTTGGAGTTGGTTGCCAGACGCACCCTCAAATTAAACTTTACCTGATCAAAACTGTCATATTATCCTCAAGTCAAGAAGATTGCAAATTTCAGAGACTGAACTTTATTTTATTTTTATTTTCTTTTCATTTTTCATGTAGATTTCTCTTCCAAATCTGATAATGTAGCGAAAACATTATGATTAGTACAAATTCCATTGTAAGAAAATTTAGCGTTATGAGTCTTGAGAGATGTTTTCCATTTTTTTTTTTTTTTTTCAAAACCCCAAAATAAGTCCAAAAATGTAAATAAAGAGTCAATAAAATTTATAAAATAGATTTTGATAAATCATTAAATCGCGGACATTTGCGTGTGGGTCAACGCTCCATTTTTCTTAAATTGAAAAGCCGAGGCATTTTATTTTCATTTTTTTTAGTCAAGTAGTAGCTGCGTCGGACGATGTCATTTTCCTGGGGGTGATTAAAATTTAAAAATGGATGGTCTGTTGATCCATGAGGAGGAAGAATGACCATGGACACGGTCCCAGGCCCGATACAGTATCTGTTACGCCGGGTTTATTTATGCTGGTGTTGGGATGTTCAGATCCTTAAGTCGAGGGTCGATCGCCCACACGGTTTGCTTTCCAAGTTCACAACGCGGCCGCCAACTCAGATTCACATTAAACTCTCAGCCACAACGCACTTTTTTTTAAAATTATTTTTCAAGAAAAAAAAAAAAAACAGCTCTGCTTTGTTTTCTACAAGGATGCCACCAAAGAAGAACCAGAAAAAGTCTAGCCAGGGATCAAAGAACGCCTCAAAGGCCGTTTCTAAGGCTGCCACCCCTCAGCCACCTGGTACACCTTTGGAGGCTCTACCGCTTCAAAAGCCGAGCACGATCGTGGTTGGAATTAACTTTGGTCAAACAGCTAGCAGCATTGCCTTGATTAGCAAAGTAAGTGATAAGACTTGATTTTGTCTGTCATTTAATCTCACACTGATCGCACAACATTTTTGGCCTAGGATGGATCGGCCGATTGTATTGCCAATGATGACGGTGACAGGCAAATTCCAAGCGTAGTCTCATTCTCTGGTAGCCAAGTGGTGCGTAGTCTGAGCCTTTAATGAATTTTGATTGGTTTGTGTTCTTGTCACATATCTTTATTGACTTTGCCCATTTGATTCTTTAGTACATTGGCAATCCAGCTCGACTTCAGCTAGTCCGAAATCAATCAAATACCATTGTTGGCTTTAGAAACTTGCTCGGCAAAACGTGAGTGATCAGATTGTCATCTGATTGCGGAAGACCACTGTTCTAACAAATCAACCCCGCCCAATCGCATTTCTTTCGATATTTTAGGTATGAAGATGTGAAAACTGTCAAACCTCTTTACAACTCAGCCCCGATCATCAACAAGGACGGTGAACCTGCTTACTCGATCAAAATCCACACCGATGAAAACTCAAGCGAAACAGTCGATGAGCAAATCAAAACAGTCACCGAGATTAACACTAAATATCTAGAGACTTTGCTACAATATGCTCAAGATTTTATCGGTCGAAAACCAGATGCGGCGGTGTTTTCGATCCCAGGAAATTTTGATGCTAAACAGATCGAAGCTCTTAGGTCGATCTCAGAGGATAAGTTAGGCGTCAAGGTTCTACAATTCATTGACGAAGCTACTGCTACCGCTGTTGCGTACGATCTAGCTAACCTCAAGTCAGGCAAGCGTGACCCACACTCGAACGTGATCGTGTTAAACGTCGGTGGCAGCTCTACTACGGTTAGTGTCCTCTGTCGTCGGTATGGATTATATGTTCCCCTAGCGTCCAGTACCGACCCACGGATAGGCGGCAATCAGTTTGATGATCAGTTGATGGAATATTTTATCAAAGAGTTCAATAAGAAATACAAGACTAACCTGAATATGTCATCCGACCAAAATCATCGCTCGTTAGTCAAACTAAGACTCGCGACTGAGGTGACCAAAAAAACACTATCCGCATCGAATTCAGCCAACTGTAGCGTTGACAGTCTTTTTGAAGGTTACGATTTCAGCGGTAGCATCAACCGGATGCGATGTGACCTGCTTTTAAACAAACTTTATGCCGGAATCATCAAACTAGTGATTGAGACAATCTCAAAGAGCGGATTGGAAAAGGAAGATATTCACGAAGTTAGTCTGCGCGCTCAAATGAGTTTCTGTTAATTCTATTTGTGTATACTGTTCTAATTTCACGTCGCTGTAACTTTAAACAGCTTATCCTCATAGGCGGATCTACGAAACTCCCAGCAATCGGAGAAAAAGTATCATTGGCCATTAACTCCAGCATTAAAGTACAAAGCGCGCTTGAACCAGACGAAGCTGTAGCGCTTGGATGCACTTTGCAAGGCACACTAGCTGTCAAGAACTACCCGCTCAATTCTGAAACCTCCAAAGACGAGTTTGGATCTACATTGACAGCCGAGTGCACGGGAGTCGAATGTCTATCCAAACCTATCGGTCTGCTCCTACCAGCAAGTGATCTGAGTTCTCCTCATGCTGTGAACGGCAAGCAGTTTGTAACTCTGCTTGAGGCTCTGACTCCACTCCCGATCAAGCAATCCTTTCAGCTCCCCTTTTCAAAGACCGGTCAGAGTGGACGAATTCCGATCGATATCTGGCAGGGTGTCTTAGCCCTCAAAGTAGATGAACTGAAACCTAATGGAAATGCTAATAACGATGGATCGGATGAAGATGAAGATGAAGAACCCGAACGAACTCGGATTGTTCAACCAGAATGTGCAATTGCTCATTTGGATCTTCAAAATGTTCAATTGGGTGATAAAATTACAATCACTTTGACGATTGAGAAAGGTCAAGGAAAAGTTCAAGTTGCGACTGGAACAAAGGGTACTGAAAATAGTGTGCAAACTGAGTTCAAAGTTGGTTCATGATATCAATGATCAAGTTGTTTGAGATTCAATGGTTTTGGAAGCCTTTAGAAAAGTACACTTTGTTCCTTTGAAAAAATCATTTCGCTATTTGTGATAGAACGTCCGTTCGTTCGCAGGTAGTGGAAATTTCGTAATGCATTTTTTGAGAATTAGTTGGATCTGGACCTTATTGAGAAGACCATATAATGACATTGAAAATTCAAAGTGCTTGGCTAAAATGCAGAGATTCTGAGATTGAGTTTGTAGGCATTGCTTCTTAGGGTGATTACTGGGTTTTATTATAACTTTCTTTCAGAGCTCATACCTTTCTTCA
>KI610541.1:652-12677 GCA_000500795.1 Endocronartium harknessii PhW48OC | reverse complement strand
GATTAGGTAACCCTATGTTGATTATAATTTTGGGAATGTTTTGATAATGAACCAACCTTCCAAAATGAGTTGTTACAGTGGAAGGGTGCTGAAGTGTTTTTTTAAATGTGAGTACATGAGTGAAACAAACCTACTTAGTGAGAATAATTGGATTTGTGACTCCTTCAATGAATTACTCTTGTGTATGGTAAAATTGCTAGAGTAGAAAAAACACACCCTGTCCGTATCAAGGTGACTTGTCGATGAGAGCAGATGAAGAACTATTTTAGTTCTCTGATTGTTCTCATTTTTCACCCAGAGCCAGCACATGAGCCTTCCCTTTATGCAAAGTAGCTTCCTTTTCTTTTTGGTCAATGCACCATGCGCTGAAAGGTGTGTACTGTATGCCTGTGTATCACTGCATGGTTCACAATCCTACTGATAGTCATGAACTGAAATCATGATGAACATGGATCAGTGACTTGTATTGAATGGACATGAGTAACAAGGGTGGGCTTGAGCCCTTGGGCCACCACCCTCCAGACACTAAGGCACTGGATTTGAGAGGGATTCTGAGGTGATTTCAAACATGACATTGTTTGCTCTCATCAATGAGTCACCTTGATACGGACAGGGTGATATGTGTTTCAGAGGTTTAAGTAAGGAAGATAAACTTTAGGGCTTTTGTGTGATTAGGTAACCCTATGTTGATTATAATTTTGGGAATGTTTTGATAATGAACCAACCTTCCAAAATGAGTTTTTCATGCCCAAAGGAGCCCATGAGGTCTAGAATTGTCAGAATAGGTGTGGTGGCTTTACATGGTGGACAAGACATACTTGGGAAATCTGCAAGCTGGAGAGAAGAGAAAAACATAACCAGCAAACTGTGACAATATGTTAATGAAATATTCACACTTTGTCATGTTTATTCCAACCCAAAAGCCACTTACATCATCTTTAGTATGATTTGGGTGTGATCCTAAAGTCATGGTGCACATGAAAAACTTTTGCAGTTCTTGAGCAAAAGTGAAAAATACAGTAATTCCATGAGGGTATACCATGTCACTTTTGTTTTTAGTCTTAATTTATTGAAATCGTGACCAAACAATTGATATTCCATGTTTCATTCAATGTTTTGTTGCCCCACTTCATCATCTTTAGTATGATTTGCATGTGAGCCTAAAATCATGGTGCACATGAAAACCTTTTGCAGTTCTTGAGCAAAAGTGAAAATTACAGTAATTTCATGATGGTAGACAATGTGACTTGTTTTTTTGGTCTTACTTTACTGAAATCATGATCAAAAAATCACATCCCATGTTTTGTAGCCATGGTCAGGGTCTTTGCCCTCAATGATGGTATACATATCCTACAAGTACATCCATACATAGAAAAGTTCTTCAGGTTTGAAGTTTAAAGGAAGCAGCAGTTGAAGAAAGATAAGTATGTTTTATCAGTGAGGTCTGTGTGAGCAACATGTAAGTGTCTGGGTCATGTTCGGGATCTATGATGTGTGCGTCGTGTTTATCCAGCCATCCAGGGACTGTGTAATCATCCACCGGGTCTCTGATACGATACTCCCACTTTCTGTAGTACGACCCATCCTTCTTGAGTTGTTCTCCGGACGAACGAACAATTGTCATAATTCTCGATCGGAAGACGATCGTCTTCCATTCCGGTATCGATCCTGCACTTATGTTGTTAGGTGGTTTCACTTCCGTGATCGGTGGTGTAGGAGATTGCGTAGGAGAAGAAATAGAAAGAGTAGAGAAAACGGCAGATAAAGCAGGAGTGGGAGTAGTGGGTCTGAAGGGAAAATGAGATTGTGCAGGTGTGGTGATTTTCTCCTTGTCCTCGTCGTTCTCCTCTCGTTCTCTCTCGCTTTCGTCGCTTTGATTTTCTCCTTAGTCTTTCTTTCTCGTTGGCACCATCCGCTAGGTCTTTCGAGAATCGCGCAGCGGTAAAACACAGGCTCATGACCTGTAATCGCAGGTCTCTGGATGGGTCGTCTATTTCTTTTTCTCTCTCTCTATCTTCGTCGCTCGTCTGGTCAGTTCGGTCAAGATGTACAATGACCGGACTGCCCGGACGAAGACGGCGGAAGGTTTTCCCTATGCCTACAGGTATCAATCAGATTGGTCCCTTTCGCCTTTTTATTAGTGCCCTAATTCAATGAGCCTGTCCGGTGCAGTATGTAGTACGGAACCAGCTTGAAAGGGCTTGATTGGTACAACTCAAATTCTGGAACAAATGTGCTCAATCCGACGCCAACGCTGTCACATACTCTAGTAAGAAAATTTGAATCGGTGATCGCCACGGAGGCTTGTTATTGTATGTATCAGAATTGCCCCAGTCTTGAACGCGGAACTTGGTGATTTATAGTCTCGTTGGTTTGAGAATGCTTTCGAACCTGCGTGAATTGACCACGAAAGCGTGTCTCGTGCCTCCAAAAGGGCGTTTGTACTCGTCATGTGCTTCAACCAAATACAAATCTCTTTTAATCGAGCCTGAGCCCTTCCTCGGAGGTGCAAGCTAGTCAAAACGTGAGTCTTCTCGCATCGCTCCGTAGTTCACATCCTCAGGTTTATCGTCAGTCGTCCAATTGACTCAGCAATTAATACCCGATCGCAGCCCACCCCCAATCACTCTGCGGCGTCCATTCATCACAATTTACGTAACGTTTCCCCTGTCTCGGGAAGAATATGGTGCACCAAGGTACATTTCCGGGAACGATCTTCGTTGATGGCCAGGACATTTCGAAAGACCAGATTATCTATGACACTATTCATGGCTTTCTGCCCGGTGGATTCTTTGGAGGTTGGCTGGGAGGTATGGCGTTTATTCATGTCTTTAAACTTCAATTGCTTTACCGCAACTGATGGTGATTCATCTTAAACCTTTTCAATCTCTGGAACCACGCTCGCCCTCAGGCATTATTTTTGTCGAAGTGACACGAATAGTTAGCAAACTTTCACCCGAACAGAGTCCGATCAAGTTTGCACTTTGGGGGTTGTTGGTCCTGCAAGTGGCCTATTGTAGGTGGGTCTAAGGTTCACTATCATAGCATTCGACAAGTTGTGCAGGCAAGATTGTTCATGTTGCTCCCCCCCAAAAACACCAGTATCTTTGGTGCTTTTCTGATACATTCGACCGTCGGAGTGTTTGGAAACTTTCCAGCACTGAACAAGATTCCGCTCCTTCTTGGGTAAGAAGCTTCCTCAAAATTTTAAACAACTCAAAATTATCGGCTGAAGTTGTCACCCTTTGATTAATGTTTTTGAGTGTACATGCATTCCTGTCACGTTTCGTGAGTACAACTTCTCGAGGCGGTAATCTTACACGACCCTCAAGCCTGGTTTTGAGATCGTAGAAGAGTCGTTTTCTAAAAAAAAAGAAAACTAACGTGTGTCACTTCATTTCGCATATAGCTCACCACAGCTTGTTAGTCATTTCATGAACAGAGCCCCTATAGGAGACAGCCCTGATACTCATCATTTGGTGCCGTGGAGGATATACAGCACAAGCTTTCATGGCAGTACGGGTGTGGAATCTGACGAGTCGGAATTCGTATCTTCTTGCAACGATCTTGCTTTGTAGTATATATCACTTCGCCGTGTCTTTGGCCGTGGGGCAAAGGTTTCTTACAGCAAAGTACTATCACAAATTAATGAGGCCCAAGTTTCTTTGGCAGATGTGAGTGCAAATTCGTTCTATGCCTTACGAATCAAGCCGACTGAACACTGTCTTCCTGCCCCCCCTCCCCATCCTTATTCGATAACATCTCATCATTCATTCACTTCCGAATCAATTGCAGGATGTATTCGGCAGCAGTATGTTAAATTTACGTTATCAGATCCCACCCGGTTTTTCGTTTTCTCGGTCGCTAAGCACCCTCTGTCGCACAGATTCTCGTCGATTCAATAATCACAATCTCTCTCTCCATGAACCTCAACAAGAAAAGGTGCAAGACAAAAAAATACAGCACGTTGGTACCCTTATCTACCTCAAAGAATGAAAGTGTTTGAATTCAGGGTCCTGGCGAGACTCAAATTGATTTAACAACGTAGGCGCATTAGAGAAATAGTACTTCTTACGATCGAATCCGCCTTTGTCGCAACCCCGATAGCGATCGCGTCATTAGCACTCATGGGAAAAGTGGGATTAGGTACATTGTACTCTTTCAGGTTGGTCATGGAGTTTGAGCAGTCATCCCAAATTAGGCTGGAAATATCTGACTCTTGAGTGATTACCCGGTAACCTTGGTCAACAAGTTATGTTTCTGCGCAGGCTTATGTGCTTGCCGTTGTAGGTTTCAGCTGTCGATTACGTTTTAGATCACTTGACGTTTAGCGAGGGTCACTCATTGGGAGACTGAACTTGAACAACCTCATTTTCACAGCTTGTTGGCCTCAAGTCATGGCTCAACTCAAAGATCAAGAGCGAGAAAAATTCGCGTATGAGACCAGCTAAGCCCGTTCCCAGCTCACGCCCTCAAGTCAGTTTCGGTTCTCACATCAAACGCGCTAAAGCTTTCGCTAAACTACAAGGGACCTGAAAAACTGAACCAGCCTGTCATTCGCCTATCAGAGAACGATATCCGATGCTGACTTTGGCAGGTCGATCTTAGAGATCGCAACAATAGATGAAGGAATTCCAGAACAGGCTCAGGGCGAAGGTCAGGACCTGTACCTGAGCGCCACCTCGAAAAACCTCACACAGATCAAAATTCTTTCACCTTCGGGTTTTTCTATAGGTACAACGGATGCCTCAGCTGGCTCGGTCACGCCGGAAGATGGAAAAGAGAAAACGATGGTGTTGGAGGACTAGGTCCAACCAGGTTCATCGCATAGGTTCTTTTTGCGGAGCGAAGGCATTCAAAGATCGTGTAAACTAATTTGTTGATTATTGAAAATGTTTACCTGTCTCAGAACACAATCTATTGAAGAATATTTGATAAGATAAGTGTGTGAGAAACAATCACTCCCAGCTCTTGACTAAAGCGCCGGCCTGTCGTGAGGTTCAGCAAACAATTGAGAGCAGGGAAGGTGATGAGCTATTCACTCAATGGTCTGTGGAACAAAGCAAACTATAGAGAAATGTTCAGATCACGATAAAACATTTTAATATAATAGGAACAAATGAAAGTACACCACCGAAGGGTCTTTGGGTATGATGAGGTTAAAGCTTGGGCAGACCCTGGCTCGTGACTGATACGNAGTCTTGCCCTGTTCTTGCTGAGACAAGGCGACCTGGCCCTGGGCGGTCGCTCCTCGCGTGTCCAATACGTGAATTCAGATTCTCCCGTATTCACCTCATCAGAAATTCTTGGGTGCTGCTGGTAAACGCCCAACCGCACCCCTCCACGCGGACTTCAGGTCTTTTGCCGTGATCAAAGCGGCAGGAACTCTCAAATAAAAACCTGACTCTTCCCCAGAGACTTGTGGTCCACTGCGGACCGGCTGCAGCCTCCCAGCTGGTGCCCACTTGAATGCGCGGTCAGCTCGGCGGTTTTGCCGCCATCAAGCTGGCATACATCCTCACGTATTGAAGCTGTGCTTTCAGCTTCAATACATACCGTGTCTGAGTTACGCATGCTGCACTCGTGTAATATTGCCACACATTCCGGCGGCACTCATTGGTCTCGATCCCTTCAGGTTCAATCTTTTTCAGCCCATTCATCGCTATCCTCATCTCAGCAAACCCTTGAATTCGGACCGTCGGTCAGCGCACGATCTTGCGAACAAGTGCTGTGGAAGCCCTGAGGCAAGATATCACAAGCCCAGTGAGAGGCTGGACTGCTAGCCTTTCTTACTCAGACTTGTGTATCCAGCAAAGACGTTTCATAGGAGCGTACGCTTGTAGTTGCGGTGGGTGTCTAATAGACCTGATATCCTCACTGTGGTCTTCCCTCCAAGTCCAGTTCAGTCAACTCACTCAGCTGTGTCCGCTGTTATCTCGCCTCATTGTATCGTATACGACTCTGATCAATCAATCCTCAAGAACGGATCCATCCATCCCTGATACTACGCGCCTTCTCGCAGCCCACTTGTCCAACATCATGGACATTTTGACTGCTAGCGATACATCGGCCCCTATCAATAGTGTCGAATGTTCCTTTAGCCTTCAAGCCTGTGCACGAGCCCTACAAGTCGTGAAATATCTTAGTCGTTTGAAGCCCGATGGGACCAATTTTGTGGTCTGGAAGACCCAACTGGCCTTGGTAGTCTACATCTTCACCAACTCGGCAGACTATCTTGATAACCCAATCACATCAAAAGTGGATTTTGGATCAGCTGATCTTTTTGATGATCCTTTGGTCAATCTATCCGTCACTTCAGAGTTCCCTCACCATCAGATCATCCGCGCATGACCCCAAAATATATGGAGGCTCGTCCGAGCTGAACTCCAAATCCTTTCAAAAAGTTCAACCCATTGTTTGCACTGAGCAAACCAAAAGGAAGGTGCTCCATCTTAAAGCTGATAGATCCGAAGATACAATAAAATTTGATTGTAGTCCCACTGGTACCGGTCGATCTTGCTTTTTAGAACTTTCATTGGAAATCATCGAGCGTATCATTCAAAGACTTCACTGCAAGGAAAACGACGAGGGTTACTGGTTTCAAAAAAAANAAGGCCTTGGGTACTTCGAGCACCGCATCTTGACCCTTTGGCCTACTCTATTTATCCTCAAGCGCCCATCGTTTTAAGCTCTCTACAAGTAATTGCTTTGACAAAGAAGAAGATTTAAGAGCTTTGTTGTCCTTGGTTATGGAAGGTGCTTTTTTTACGCAATGGTCAGGTTCAAAAGTACAATAACTGATCAAATCAACCTTATTCAGAAGTTAGAGTTTCCAATTACTATACCTCAACAAATTCCTAAATGGACAAGTGAACTTTTACCTAAACAGGGGCATCTGGTAGAGTCACTGAGTGTAGAATTAAGTCCAGCTTGGCTTCAGAATGAGCTATTAGATATGGGCAAAGAAGTTTTGGACACCTTGATCATTGTACCTGAAAACTCAAAATTAGCTGGCTTATCCATTGATGGGCAATGTGGCTGGTGAGCAGAGCAACAAACCTCAAAGGGCCATCCTCACATGGGTGCACCAAGATTAACATGGATCAGAGGCCATTCACCTGCCTGATACAGATATGCAAATGCTTTGCCAGTTGATGTGAGTCAAAAACCCCAAGAAAGGTGGGCTAGACTTCCAGAGTCAAGCTGAATGTAGCTGCCATGTTGCAGCAGGCAAGCATAATTACTGTATGGTTTGTTTGGCAAAAAATATATGGGCAATACATACATGTAATTTAGACATATATTAAGACATATATATGTCTTGGAGATTGGCCTTTGGTAAACCAATGTTGGACAATATGTCCCAACATATAAGTTTACTTTTACATATGGGAATATATCTCTGTGGATATCTTTGGATAACCTTCCCACCCACCTTCATTCACCTTCTGGCATCCACTCCCTTGACTTTGGCCTCATTCCCACTACCTCATTCTGGATGGCACAGACTCAGACTATTTGATACTTGGAAGACCAAAAGCAGGTCTGGATTAGAATCCTCCTGTACTGTGTTTTTCAGCTCCAAATCCTGTGACCCAGATTAATGGTGGTCACTCTGCTCCAACAACACACTCATGACACTCCAATTCTTGAACAAGAAACAACACCCTAGAGGGCTGGCAAGAGATAAGACAAGAAGTGGTTGGCAATTGTCAGAGGGGGGCTTCTGTTAGGCTACCTCCTGGCTTTCAAAAGACAATGCTAAGGGCAATTGGCTGCCTTTGGTTCCCAAGTGTCTACACTGGTACAACCAAGTGTAGACTTCAGTTAGCTGACCTCTAAAAAGAGGATTTAGTTATCAAAAGAAGTCTTCTTAATACCCCAGGGTATATTCCCTGGAGGACAACCTGACTTGTAGTTGGGCCAACAATTACCTACAGAGTTTCTATCCTGAGTATAGTTATTGAAAATGGTCAATCCTCCACTGTCTCCTTGGTCTATATTCTAGCTTTTAATTGTTCTACTCCTTGGTAGGACTTCTATACACCAAGGGATCCTGGAATAACATACACCCTGTCCATATGAAGGTGACTTGTTGACAAGAGCACATGGTGTCATGTTTGAACTCACCTCAGAATCCCTCTCAAATCCAGTGCCTTAGTGTCTGGGGAGTGGTGGCCCAAAGGCTCAAGCCCACCCTTGTTACTCATGTCCATTCAATACAAGTCACTGATCCATGTTCATCATGATGTCAGCTCATGAATGTCAGTACAATTGTGAACTGTGCAGTGATACACAGGCATACAGTACACAGCTTTCAGCACATGGTGCATTGAGTGAAAAGAAGGAGAGGTTACTTTGCATAAAGGGAAGGCTCATGTGCTGGCTCTGGGTGAAAAAGGAGAACAATAAGAAAACTAAAAAAGTTCTTCATCTGCTCTTGTTGACAAGTCACCTTGATACAGACAGGGTGATAGCTAATCTCCTATGAAGTTGGGTTGAATATTTTAATAGTTACACCTATTGAGTAGATATATTTTAGGGAAGATGTCCTCAATGTGTGTGATTCTCAGTTTTAGGTGATATGGTTAAAAGTTGGGGGAAAGCCCTCTTGCTGAGCCAGGAGGGAGGGTTTATATACCTTAATGTTTGTCCATTCCCTCACCTTTGGTCTTTGGGCTGACTTGTGGTTCTCCTTATGTCAGTACATGTCAGCCCCTGAGTACTCAGCAAGTACCATGGGACTGCAAAGGTATTCTAATTATAAGTGTAAACAACTCATAGCTCAGTTTCAAGAGCTATACATGATACAACCTTTTGTAAACCATAGCCATAAAATGTAATGGTAATAATACATTATCACCAAGAGATTTACATATCAAAAGTTAGGTCTACCTTCTACTGAGTAAATATGCTCATAGAGAAGGAAGAGTGGACGCTCAGAATATAAAAGGAGGACTGGACCTCCCTGGTCACTTTCCCCTCTCTGAAGCATCATTAAAATAAAATTTTACAGTTTGAATACCTCTCTAGGATATTCTGGACTTTCTTCTTCTGAGATTCCTCAATCACTGGTTAAATTATAATTAACCCTGGTAATTTATTCTCTATCTAGAAGCAGTCTAGTTTCCTTGCTGGTCTTCATCAGTTGTTTTATTTCTCTGTTCATCTGAGGTTCATCACTAGCACCTTTCCTCCTGGACCCCCTCATCTCCATTCTTGCTGAAGGGTTCTCAAGAAGTGTAGCACAGGGGTAGAGGACAAAAGCTGAGTGCGCCAGCTTCTAGATAGCACAGGATATAAAAGAGCTGTGTGAAGCCCAGCTGATCCAGTATATGTCTAGTTCTTTCCCTAGATAGCATCAATGCTCATCTGGCTCTCAGGAAAGGTTCCTGAGGTATTTGAGCTGTAGAGGAACCCATTTTTAACCTTTGGCCTTTGTGCCCATGCCTTTTCTCAGACCCATAGTGAGATCACTTGCCAGACAGAAGCAGGTGGCTCACAGTACAGGATTACCTGATCAGCTTGTGGTTGGAAACACTTGTAACGAGACTTCATGTAGGCTCTTGTCATAAGTCTACTATGCTTATTACTCTTGAAACTGAGCCTGAGTTGTAGTTACTAGTGTTACATGTCTAATTCTTATGTTACACTCTAATATTTACATCTAACACTTATATTACACTTGATTGCTATGTGTAATACTTATACCACACCTCATTACTATATGTAATACTTTCATTACACTTGATTACACTATGTAATACTTCCATTACACACTTGGTCACACTATGTAATACTTATATTACACCTGATTGCTATATGTGATACTTACATTACACTTGATTACAATATATACTTATGACCTGTACAGTCTGTGGGACTGCTGTGCAGTCGTCAGGGCTGACAGTGCTAGAGAGAGGTTGCAATCCTACTATTGGTTTGTTGAGTTGGACTTCTGGTACTACCACCTGATGGACCTTTGCACCATTGAGCTGATATATTCTATAGAAGATATCCTCAAAGTGTGCTAGTGGCTCAATTGGTATTTGTGGTAAAAGGTGAGGAGGAGGTTCCTGTTCTTGGTGAGGGTAGAAGGGTTTATATACCCTTCAGGTTACCTCCTGCTCACCCTTAGGATATAGGCTGACCTGTGGTTCTTGTCTATGCTTTTACAAGGTTACATGGGTCAGCTTGTGGTTGTGCACTTAAGTGACAAGGCCTGTTAGATGGCTCCTGTCATAAGTATTTGATGCTTATGGTTCTTGAAACTGAGCCTGAGATGAAGTTTCATACCATTATATTAGTGTTACATATGTATTACTCTATGTGCTCTATATGTAATACCTATGTTACACTTTTTACATTATGTATTACATCTTGTTATAGATGATCCTTGTATGTAAGCATGTTTATTTCAGTCTATGGGACTGCTGTGCAGTCCTCAAGGCTGACACTCACACCCAGCACTTGTCAACTTTTACCCCCACTTGTAGGCTACTGATAAGCCCAGTGTTGTTTTTACTCTTATAGAGGTGGTAATGCACTATAGGTTGGGCTGTATTCCTGGATAGCCATCAATCTGGAGAGCATTCAAGGATCCAAACATTTGATTGCCAGCTACTGGCTATGGGGTGGCTATTAGCCAGCTACTACCAATTGGTAAAATTAAGTGTTTTTTCCATCAATTTTATATTCCTCTTTGGGCAACATCAGAAACCTCTCCTCTCAATCCAGAAGTTGGAACATGTGGCCTGTGCTCTTGGGCACAGTGAGAGCAATGCCCCTGCTCATTCCCATGGAGCTTGCATGTTGCAGACAACAAATGCTACAGCCTTAATAGAAAGAGATTTCCAAGTGGCTTGTTTGTCACACATGGCTCAAGCCTTTACATAGATCACCTTGGCTTGCTGGGAGGATAAAGAGAGAGAGAGGCAGGGACAAACAGGAAGGACAATTCAGCTGTTCTCCCATTACTTACTTTTTCTTTTTCTTTTGTTGTCATTTACCCTTTGATTCCAATTTTTTTCTTCTTCTTTAAACTGTTCTCTTTCTCTCAAGCCATCATCAGGCTTGCATCCTTCATTTCAATGCATGCAATACCTTGACAAACTGAAAGCAATACAAGATAAGAAGACATTTGTATTACCCCAACCTCTTTTTGGCGGTCCAAGTGGACTACACTGTAAACTCTGCTTGCACAAATTATGCTACTATGCCCCAACAATTCGGAGAAATTCTGAAAAGGCAAGATTTCTGATCGGACTTGCGGTAAATGTCTTACATAGAGGTGTGATTTTGATTTGATAAGGCAGATGGTGAGGAGTGTGCGCGGACAGAGTGTAATGATGAGTTCCTGGCAGTTCGCTCCAACTAAGGACCATCGATAGTAACATGATCAGTTACCATAACAAAGACACACCAGAAAATTTTTATGCGCAGAAAAACATGTAACTAAGAATAGATGTTGTAAATATATATATATATATCTTGTGTTGTGCATAGTCTTTCCGCTTTCTCTTTATCGAAACATTTTGTTCTTAATAAAAACATTTACTTTACAAATGCTTAATCAAGGTTGTAGCGTTACCTGATCCACAAATACATTAAGCATAACAACCTAGTACTAGAGTCATCACATTATGTTTCGATCATTTTTTTTACTCTAGTCCCTTCTACGTTTTTTCTTACTGTTTTTCTATATATCATTCTTTTTTTTATTTTACATTTTTCTTACTGTTTCTACTTTCGACATATATATTTTTTATTTCTTTTTTTTTCTTTACCCTACCCTACCTACCCTTATTCTTTTTGACGTATATATTTTTTACTTTTTCTTGCCCTTTTTCTTTACCCTACCCTACCTACCCTTATTCCTCCTCTTTACATTTTTTGTGACTTTTTTGGGGGAAGAATAAGATTTTTTCACTTTACCTGTCCTGTTTTTTCTGCCGTATATACCTTCTCTCTACCCTACCTACCTACCCCTTTTATCTACCTAACCTTTCTTCTTCTTCGGTACCAT
>AXDO01024069.1:0-10752 GCA_000500795.1 Endocronartium harknessii PhW48OC | reverse complement strand
TATATATGGAGGTCAGAAATCGTCACTAGGATCAAGAAAGGAAAATTACCTCAGCCACAAAACTCCAGGTCACTTGTTCATCTCTTCGACCATCTACCAGTTCGCCTTTGCCACGTCCGCTAATAAAATTATGTCGAACCTCTTCATCCGATAGGAGAGGTTGTAGATCATATCGACTCATGTACTTTCTTAACAAGATGCCAACGGCAGGCACATCACTTTCTGTCATTTCCCGGAAACCGGGCAGTGCAGGCTCGGCTGGACATTCATACATTCGCTTGAGTCGTGCAATCGAGACCCCGCGAGGTTGAGATGAGAAACCTGTCGCGATGAGCTTGGCGGGGTTAAGATTGCGATGAAAGTACCTGGTAAATGGGACACCTCATCAAGATTGATCATGTGATATTTGATCCATCAAAGTGAGAGGTACTGACTGGCAGCGTGAGATTGGGGTCGGTAAAAATATTCCAGCGGTATAAATTGCTTGGAAAATGCCCTTGATATTACATCGTCGGGTGATTTCCTTGATGAGAACCGGTGCTAAACGTTTGGCTCGAAGTTTTTTATGAATACAGAGGAAATTGATCTCGGCGCAATCTTTCACACTGTTGACACAACCAGGTGTGATAAAAGATCAGTTTTTGTTTGCGACAGATAATTGAAGGCTCAACTGACGCTGATCGCGCTTTGAGGTTCATGGGGATTCCAGCAATGAACGCTATGAGTCGACGTTTCCCCGAGGCAACCCTCACTCCAACGTGCCAATCTTGAATAAAATGTGGTGGTTGTAAAGCCCTGTGTTTGATAGCCAAAATTAGTCAGTCCTGAGTTCGGTTGATTGTAGATACGGGGGAAACACGACTGGAGTTGACAGACCATCGAATGAAAGGAGCCGTATAATTGAAGCGAAACATGGCGTCATCATCCTCAACGTAGTTACCAGTCAACAGTTCGTAAACTTCACGCAACTGTAGTGGTGGAGATGATCAATTGCAATACAAGGACGGGACAAAATTTGAAACAAAACACTGGGCAGGAATAGCCTTGCCTGTGTCTCATCGCTCAGATCCAATGAGCACCACTCATAGCCGTCAGGTAAGGTAAGTGGGGTTTGTCTAATTTCCTCGCCAGGCTTATTAGGTTCTATCTCGCCTTCTTCAAAGCTTGCGTCCTCTATGAAAACGTCGACCGACGTCAGCAAAAAAACATCAAGACGATTGAAGACAATCTTCACCAACGTTCGTCCAGTTGTAAAACAGGTTGCGTGGCCCAAAACTTGTGATCGGCCATGTCTTTCTTGTTTTTACCCCCGATGCCTGTCTTTCCATTCATGACATCCAATAAACGAAGCTGGTCCAACATCCTACCAAGTTCAGCAGGTCCAAGAGCAGCCAATTGATCTGCCACAGCATCTCCGTTGGTGGCTCGGATCTATCACAACATGGAAGGACTACATGAGATAAAAGAATCGAGATTATCTTGTCGAGATTGCCAAAAAGTATAAGGAATACGGCTTACCCGATCAACCACCAACTGGTGACCTTCGGGACCCAACTTTTTCTCTAAAGAGACAGACCCACTGGCGTTGCTACTACCTGCAGCACTCAAAGAATTTTTCAACTTTTGCGCTACCGCAGAAGCTTTTCCTTTCGCTTTTTTTTTCTTATTCTTCTTGGTGGATGGACCGGCAGCGGATGTGCTAGGCTGAATAATTTCCTGCTCCGCATCAGAATCCGAATCCTGATTGGTCGTAGCTTCTGGTTTAGTAGTGTTATAATTTTTTGAAGGGCCAGCCTGAGATGAAGAGGCAGAATGAACCTGCTCGCACTCGGCTTGCTCTCCTGAATCGGCCCGTAAGAATTCAGAGCCGTACTCGATCGCGTCATTGGCGTCATCCCCGGAAGTATGTATCGGTGAAGTCATGGTGATCGGAAGGAAGTCTTTGGTCAACAGCAAAACTGGCGATCTCAAATCGGCGGATGGTCTACACCGCGAAATCCCGTCCCGAAATCAGCACCAGGGCTTTAACAACACAGTACACCACGGGGCACTTTTGGGACAACCGACGGTCCTAGAAGAATCGATGGTCGGGACCGTCGCCACCAAGTTGCTGACAGACCGTCGACTGTTTCAACGGTTGAAAATTGGCGTCCATTGTTGTGAACCGCAGTTTGGATGGATAAGCTTAGTCAACTCAACTCTTGCCTCCCTTGCTTCCCTCACTCTAATCCTAGCAAACCTCCTTGAGTCAATCTACTGCTATCTTTCTCTGACTCTGCTTATGATAACTGACCAAACCACACAACGAGTTTTTTTCTTCTCTTGCCTTGTTTGGGGAGTTCAATATTTGAGGTTACAACAAGATACTCTGATCTACAACCTGTTGGTATGGGAGCATTCATATTTATATGTTCAGCAAATGGTTAATCAAAAGCCACAATTGTGGCTGTGGTTTTTTCTAATACTTTTTACCATTGTTATGACCCGGTTAGGTGCGTAGGGAAAGGACGAGGGACGTGTGTGTGTAAGTATATCATTAGAATTGCACGATAAGGGGAAAAGGCTCCCCCTCTCTCACCCCGGGGATACTTTGTTAATCTCCGGTCTGTGGTGTGTTATGTAATACAAAATCACACTTTAAAAAATAAAAAAATAAAAAATCTCCGGTCTGTAACCCATAGTCTATGAAGTTACAACATCATCCCCCTTTTACAGCGAGGCTCCCTCTTGCAAGCCTGTCGTATCCCCGTGAGGAAGTTGACTAGTTCTTGCGCGTTGCTTAATTTTTCCTCCGTATCCTCTTCCAGTCCGTACCCCTTCCAACTAGCCAAATATTCTTTCCTCCTCCCCTTCTTCTGACAATCTAATACCTCCTCTACCGCGTATGCATCTTTGTGAGAAAAGGGTCGAGCTATGCCAATGGCTTACAAACCTGGGGTATCAGGTTAGTACAAGGAGATGCTTGAATGGCTTTAAGAAGCCTGAGTGAAATAGATAGCTATGAAGGAGACAAACCCGTGCCAATGGCAACAGGGATCAAATGAGAATAGATAAGAGAAAAAATAGTAGAAATTCTGAAAGAGATAGAAAAGTAAGACTAAGAGATGTGCTGAAAGAGTTAGATATTTGATAGAAACACTTACAGATTCCTGTATTCTGATGAGGAAAAAGGAGGAATCTCTGAAGTGTGCTGTGGTACATATAGGACAGTCTCAAGTGTCAAAACTCATCCCCAATTTGAAATACATTTGTAATCATGCCCAAAAAGAAAATCACTCAAGTCTGAAAAGACTTATTCCAGGTACAAGTTCTTGAGCTTCAGAGCCCATTCCCAATTGGAGAAACAAAAAAACACTCAAGTCTCAAAGAGACTTATTCCAAAGACACACTCTCGAGCTACATGGCTCATCCCCAGTTCTCAAGCCTCAGAGCTCATTCCCAATACACTCAAGTCTTTACATGAAAGACTTATTCCCAGTATCATGCACATGCTCAATTTTGTGGACTTATTCCCTATACAGAACCTTAGAATTACTTTGAGGAAGTCCTTGACATCGTAATATGCCAACAATCCATGCAACAGCATATGGTAAAATGTACACAAGTAAGCAAATCAGCATCAGTGCAAAGAAAATAAAAAGAAAATGAAAAGGTCTACTTTCTACTATTGATCCAAAATTTGGCAACAGTCTATTGACCTTCACCTTACAACATGTCAATATATCAAGCATTTTTATAACACAAACCAAAGTGAACTTACATTGGGAAAGGTCTCGATGCTAGTTTTGTAGATCAATGCTATGTGTTTGTCATTTTAAAACCTGTTCAGTGGTGGGCCATTGGGCCAGAAGCATTCAACAATAGTTATATCCTGACCCAAGTCTAAATTGAGCACTCTAAGATTTCTTTTTACTAGACTGCATTCTGTAGCTCATTCTACATCTGACAAAAGTCTGTGGGATCCTATCAACCCTCACACTTTAACTGACTTTGATAATGCGCTAGCCAAACTCTATCTTTCAGTTACTGTTTTACAAGAGAATTCTTGATCAAATCCTTGCTTACAAATGTTTTTTTTTTCTTTTTTGCTCCTTCCCTCATCTTCAATTTATCCATCTCCTCCCTTCAATATTCTTCCAAGCCAAAATTCTGTTCGTTTGTTCTCCTTTCAAGAGAAACGGTTCTCTTTTTTTTCTGATTTGCCCTTTGCTTGCCTACTTTTTTATTTGCGATTTCTTTGTGTTTGTGTGTGTTTTGACATCATCATCATCTTTCTATCTAAATTTCAAACTTTTCCTTGTTTTATCATTTACAGTACATTAAACGTTTTTGTTTGTTTGTCTGTCTTCAATCCTATTTCATTACTTTTCTTTTTTCCCTTTACACATACACATACACACCCACACACACACATTCTCAATATTCACTTATTTGATTGAAATGCATCGTTATCTTCTGAGGGGGCTTGTGAAGGTGGGCTTCCAAATAAAGAGACTGCATGTAGTTTTCAATTTTTTTGTTTATTTTTGTGTTAATTTGATCTTTGAAAGTTTTTTTAGTATTTGAGATTTTGTCTGTGTTCAGTAAAAGATTCTCGTTGGCCTTCAATCAAGCATAGGAATCATCACAATTGGTACTAACTGATTTTAGACTGATAGCAGCGGCTTTACCCTTTTGACCTGTTTGTTCTTAAAATATACATATCCTGTGCATGGTGACTTCGCAGGTTTGGCTGTAGGGAGATAGTACAAGTGTGATGATTGGGCTAGGGGATCTTTAGGGAACTTGAGCTTTTCGAGAGATAAATTGTTTTATAGATGAGTGAAGTGTTTAACAATTTCAGTATGAATTTGAATGTGAGATAAGAATGCAAGAGAATTCGATGAGATAGAAGAAGGACAATTGGAAGACATCACAAGGCATATTTGTTAGAAAAAAAGAGGAATGCTAGACCCTTGTTGGTCACATGTGTGTGTGTGACACTGTCGAAGTTTGATAGAGCTTCTGGCTGCGATACTTTCACCAATGAATATTGCCCCCCCACAGAACATACATACCGCTACAGTTAACTGTAACTGATTATTCCATAAAGAATTATGCCCCTATGATAAGTATCCAAACTTTCTCGTGTATTGTTGGCAAGGAATCTTTTTGTATAAGTAAACCTATAAATATCATGGACATCATAGACATTATATTATAGAATGCGGACAAATTCTAATATTTCTTGAAAAATCTGAAATTTCATGAACTGAGATGAGGAGGCAAAGGTCGAGCTCTCCTATCCAACATTTATGTATGGTACTACGTATGTTAACGTTTGAACCACAGGAGCTATGTCTAATATTACTCTTCGAGTCAACCTTCCTCTTGTTCATCCCTAAAGGATAGGAGGCAAAAAACTAATAAGTTACACAACCCAAAACTGAGTAAAAGAGTAAAAGTTTAAAGGAAAAAAAAAGAAAAAAAAAAAACATATTCACAAGCCATCTGCATCTTCTAATCATCAAGTCATAATACAATGGAATCATTGAATGAAAAAAAGATGGCAAGAAGACAAAGTAGGATTCAGTACTAACAGTGTTCCATGCTCGTAAGTTCCCGGTCCACAATCGTTCTCACAGCCTTATCACGAGGGAGCATCTGGTTTGTGACAGAATGTTCAGAGCCTGTTGATGTTCCATATCCTCGAGTGACGGGAGATCTCATTGTAATCAAACAGAACTGACCTCGACTTCATCTTTTTTTCAATCATCTAAGTCATCCCATTCATCTCCGTCGTCCTAAAGGTAGAAAGAAAGAATTAGTTCACCTCAAGGTATTTCCGCGACTCGAGTCCCAACGGTGTTTTTATTCTTACCTATTTTCCGATATCAGTGTATGCTGGCCTCAAAAATCCGAATGACCGTCCCACTTCGAGACCAATTGCCTAACCATCTGATATCATGATGAAACATGCATGTGATTATTAGCCACACTCTCAGTATTCGACATCCGCATAATTTACAAACGTAGCCCGATCCAACCCTCAAATGGGTTTCTATCTGATCGAAACAGAACAATTCCTTCAGCTTGTCGTCAAATCAGTCGAGAGAAGGTTTGTCAAGTAATCAAGTATTCAACGCATCGCAATCGATCAATCTTCAAAGACTACAAAGGGAAGCATCAGTTGGAAAGACATATTTACCTTTTGTTGTCAACGAATTAGTTTTGAGAACGTTAGTTCGAACGTAATGATGGTAGTGGAATTCCTCGCCTCGGAAGATAGAACTGATCATGCTGGATTCCAGTAATCAATGCATCGCAATCGATCGTGACACTGATAGTGGAAAGAAGGGCAGATCAATGATACATTCCTAATCTTCAAAGACTTCGAAGGAAAGCGTCAGTTGGAAAAACATATTTACCTTTTGTTGCCAACGAATTAGTTTTGATAACGCTAGTTCGAACGTAATAATGGTGGTGAATCCGCAGATGAGAAACACGAGAAGGATCGAAAGGCGATGACCGATGAAACGAGTTGGTTGGGAAGTGGATTGAAAGAAACGATAAATGGATATGTAAATCGAAAGACTGTATAGATGGTGGTATGTTTTTGGTTTCGAAGTGGTGAAATCTGTTGACGAGTGAAAGACGACGAATCAAAACAACCTAATCAGATAACTACCACAACACTCAAAGATGGCCCATGGTCTCTTAGTCACAGGGGGTGACCTAGTTTGAGAGAATTGATATGATGGGGAAAGGTTCAACTGGTATATGACATTGACTTGTATAGCAAAGAAAAAAAAAATATGCGCATCATCATGTATTCTTTATTCACTGCCAATTAAAATGAAGTCCAGATGAATTTGATCTTGTGACTGACTGAAATAAAAGGTTACAAGGACATAAGATGAAAAGAAGTTGTTGAGTAATGATCGCAATGAAAAGTTAAATTTTCCCAAAGATATCACATGGACCTTGAAGGTAGCTGAAGATATGATTCATATAGAAGTATTCTTCCAACCACGGTATAATTTCCATTTTCGAATAATGAATGAATCATAGGTTTCACTCCAAGTTTTGAAGAGTGGTATCGATTCATAACTCTCGTCATCAAATTCTAGGTGAACAGACAATTGATTTAACCTTTTGTCCAAAATGTATAAACACATACAAAAAAAAAAAAAAACTTACCGAATATGATCACCCAAGTAGATACCCTATCTTTATCTGAATCGAGAGACTTTGAATCACTTGTTCCGATTAATGAGTGGTTGATAACTCTACAGGTTTGTGTACCTTTACAACTCGAATGCATTTCTAAGGCTTTCTTGAGTCTTGTATTCTCTTCATTCATAGCTGGGAATTCTATCGTGACAATGAATGGACTATAAGCCATATCTGTGATTTGGCCATTAGTTTCAATGATCTCATAAGTCCTTCGGTCTAAAATGCTTATACGATTTAATAAACTAGCTTCTCTTGATGAACGATGTACCCTTAAATCGGTATAATTAGGTTCCTGAAAAAGACTCATGCTTGAAATGTTATAGAATGCAGAGAATGTGGGCTGTTGTGAATCGATAGCCACATAACGTGCTCCCGTTAGAAACTCAGGAAAGCTGTGGAGAAAAGGGACAGGTGAGAATGGTTTTGATGAGCAATTTATGTAGGGTTGTCATGAGTGATGATTGGGATCGATATGCGCTTACCTAGACATCCTCAGTGGGACATGTTCGTTGTTGTACCAATCTGATTTAACCATGTCACCCTATCGCTTTAGTGTAGTGAGAGTAGCCTGATGAGTTTGCTTACCATGAAATTCTTCAAGGTCGACTGCCTGACCAGGTTCAGTGAGGACCCAGAGAAAGGCTTGATGATTGGGTCGCTTGGTTGGTGAGGTCATTAGATAGTGCGTGATGAGGGTGTGTAAGTTGAGTGAGTGATGGTGGGACCAACTCAAGAATTTATTTATTTCTATCATCATCAAGTTTGGGTCACTTTCTTCAAACGAACAGACACCAACTTGGTATCTCACCTCACATTCTACTTTACACTTTTACAATTGTAATTCTTCACAAATTCCTCTTGATCGAGTCTCTTTCAATAATTCTTACTGTGTACTCACTTCCAGTGTACGCATACCTTTATATTGACTAAAGTTTGAATATTAACTTACGTTGATGAGGGTTATCAGCTGTAGGAATGTGTCTATAGCTAAATTGCGTAAAAAACAAAAGAGCTGGGGTGACTTTGGACCTTCTTGAGGACATTTTAAAAATAATCAAAGCAAGTCGTTTTATCTTTACTTACAACGACTGCCCACAGGCTGTACACAGGTATGATTACATGCAGTAATCATCTGTCACCGATGTAAATCCATAGTATACTCATATGAATTCATAGTGTAACATATGTATCACATAATGTAATATATATGTAATAATTGAAGCTTCACCTCAGGCAGCCAACTAACATGCCCTGTCAGTAAAGTATCTAACCACTGGTTTGTCCATGTAGCCATGTAGTAAGTAGCATGAGCTGAAACACAAGTTGGCTCATATCTTAAAAGTGAGGAGTAAGTAGGTACCTGGTTGTGTATATAAACCCCTCTATCCTGCTCAGAAGTTGTTCACTTCTCCTCACCTTGCTTACCACACACACACCAAAACAGAACCACTAGAACAATATTGAGAATCAAGTCTCTGCTCAATAGTGCAAGGTTCAGCAGGCGTAAGTAAAAGAAAGGTTATTTCTTCCATTTATTTGTTTGATAAGGTCCGCTAGACCTTCCCCTCTAGAACACCTTTGACTGTGAAGACTTACCAATGGTTGGAGACAAAGGTAACCAATACAAGGATAAAAGGAGCCCTGAGATGCTTACAACTAGCTCTAGCCTGTATTATAAGAGTTGGGTCTTGTAGATAATTGATTGGTCCAGTTATCAGCCAAGAAGGCAATCTGAAAAAGGGAAGGAACCCTTGTAAATAAAGAAACTTTATAAGTTTTTAAATCTTTCTTTTATAAGAGGTCAACTAAATTTTGTCTCTTTACTTGTTGATACCAGTACATATTCTTCCAATTTTTTTGAGTGTTACTTCAGCCTCATCACTAACCTGAAAGGAATAGTTAGGTGGGTTACCACCTAAAGATGCCTCCCTCCCTTGACACATTTTTGTCTTACTCTCTCTCTCTCTCTCTCTTAAAAGCTTCTTTTATTCAGGTCCAATATTTTTCTAAAGGTTTACTTGCTCCTTGTAGTTTGTAACATGTCTGAGGTAAGCTTCAATCACTTTATTCACTATTTCAGATTGCCCATCATTTTCAGATGGAAAACTGTTAATACTTTTCCCTTAATGCCTAGTTGTTTCTGTAGCAAGTTTGTTACTCTTGATGTGAAGATTTTCCCCCTGTCTGATACTACCAGAATTGGTGTTCCATGTAGTTTCTATACACTCTCAATCATCAACTTTGCTAGCTCATTGGAATTTATTGTTGCCTTACATGGGATGAAGTGTCCCATTTTTGTGAGGGGGTCTACTACTGTTAATATGCTGTTTTGTCCCTCTAAGGTTGGTAATCCCATGATCAAGTCATACAATATGTCTATCCATGGTCTTTTCAGTATTGGTAGTGGGCTGATTTTTCCATGAGCTTTTGAATTGATGCTCTTTATGTGTTGGCATGAGCCACACCCTTCTACATACCTGTTTACATAAGCTTTGAGCAATGGCCAGTGGTAATGATGCAAGACAAGGCCTAGTGTCTTGGTCCATCTTGGGTGACCTGCTAGCAAGCTATTTTTTGTGATCATAGTATCTCCAGCTTGAATGTATCATTGGCTGGTACCTCTGCTCATCCTCTGAAATACAGTACTCCCTCTTGTATTGTATACTCCTCTAGTGCCTCCTTTACCTGACTCATGTTCATGTTGTTCAAATTCCTAATTATATCAACTATATGTATATTTGTTCTAGAGTGTTTCTTGATGAGTTTCAGGATTTGACTGTCATCTAGTATTTGCACTTATAAATCATCACATTCCACTTCGTCTTTGAGCCATGCTTCACACTTGTCAAAATTTGTGATGAAAGAGTCCTCACATAGGTTCTTTGGTTAGAGCAGTTATCCAAATGTAAGCTTGTCCTCTTTCACTGGTTCAAGGTCTGGGTGTCATGATAGTGCATCTGGTTTGGTTGATTCCTAGCCTGGCCTAAAACATATGGTGAAATCAACACATCCTAGTGTTTCTGCCCACCTTTCCTGATGTCTCATGAGTTGTTTCATTGACATGAATGACTTGCACTGCCAGCATTATATACTGTCCAACAAGGGACAATCAATGAACATTTTCCTCCAAGTGGGTGAAAATCATCAATGATTGTCCCCCCAGACAATCATTGTCCCCTAGTGGACAATATATAATGCTGGCAGTGTGAGCTTTTCTTTGCTCGTGATCTGCGTGTAGAGATTGACCAATGAAGAGCTTGAGAGAGAAAACATGAAGAAAAAAGGTTTAAGACTGAGATGTAAATAGATGAGTAAGATATCAGAGAAAATGAGAAAAGAATGTTGGATAAAATGAATTGGGGTATTACTCACAGTCTCTTTTCGCAGATGGGGAAAAGAGACTGGGAGGTAGTTGGTGAGGTGGAGGTATATCTCATTTTCACTCTGTGTATAGGGCTATGCTCATATACTGATGCTTGTGCCGATGGAACTGATACACTAACAGTAAATATTATTTTCTGTGAGATATCACAGACA
>KI608288.1:0-10149 GCA_000500795.1 Endocronartium harknessii PhW48OC | reverse complement strand
GGACTTACCCATATGGGAACTGGTTTGAGGGGTAAACTGGTATATGGCCCAATTGGTGTTTAAGAGGTGAATGAGTGAGATTCAAGGTTTTTGGGATTATCAAACCCTCCTTGAAATGTCTTTTTAGCGGGGGTTTGCTAATAACTTGAGCCCTTAAAATTTACTTGAAAAAATATCCTCCTTCTGGCACCAATGAGCACCCTAAAACTGATAAAACCTAGAGAAGGAAGGTCAAGTCATGGCTTTGTCCATATGTTGTGTGATGAAGATGCCTCTTTATACTCCTGAGTTATTAGCAAACCCCCCCTAAAAAGACATTTCAAGGAGGGTTTGATAATCCCAAAAACCTTTAATCTCACTCCTTCTCCTCTTAAACACCAATTGGGCCATATACCAGTTTACCCCTCAAACCAGTTCCCAGATCTGGTGTTGAGGTGTGGGAGAAGATAAGAGAAATCCACGCCCAAATACGCCAGGATGTGGAGACAGAGAATTTATAAACACTTGATAGAAGGATATAATATGATAGAAGCCTTCGTGTAATGCATGTGAAATATATGTTTCAACAGTCTCTACCCATTTCTTTGTTAAATATCCGAAAAACAATGTCCACAATCAATTTCTACACGGAAAACTCTTCTGTGGCTCTGGAAAAGTTCACAGCCACTGTGGGGAGCTTTTCCTACATGAGAAGCAAAGCACAAACAGGGCTTCAATTTTGTACCCCAATTTGTTCTCAATGAGGGCTCTAGGGTGACTGATGTAAATGTTGGATTTCTCTTCTTGTGAAAAAATGATTCCAAGACTTGGTTTTTCTTTCTTTACGTAGTTGATTGGGCTAGCACCTGACACTACATGAAGCATTTGTTTTTTTCCTGGTGGGTAATTCATTTAATGCCTTTGTCATTTTTTATTGGGAAACTGTAGTGACAAAGGCTCTTAAGCATCCATCTACAAGGAAAAACAAATAAGTCACATTGTGTGAGTTGAGATCTCGAATATGACACATTAAAGACTGAAAGCTACCTGTTGCTTTTCAAATGCACAAGACATATCCATATCACCCGCTCAGGAAACACTGTTCCACCCCACCAGGCCAAGACATTTCCAGCTCCCACCTTTGGCATAACTGAGTGCCATGATTAGCTAGACTACTCAATTCAATCCAAAGGAAATCAGTCTAAGATTTTTGGCACATCTCTGACAATCGACCCTAGATGCATGCTAGTTGCACCTGATCTCTTTTCTTGCTCTGGTATCTGCTGTGTGGGGATGTGAATCTACAAATGTGTGGGCTTGTGTGATATAATTTGCCAACTGCTTCACACAGTCTTGTCTACTTCTGCTGGCTCTGAAGCATTAGATGGCGAGTGTGTACGGAGGCGGGATGGTGCTCTTGGCCTCTTGTTTGGGCTTGAGGGCAATCCTAACCAGGTTGGAACCTAACCGGCCATACTTGAGGGAACCTGGAAATGGAAGCAAATCAGGGTGTGCAACTGGTGCAACTGATGCTTCAATCACTGATCTCATCATGACCACTGAACATGAGACTTGAACAAATTAACAAATTTGAACCGATTGAAGATTTTGGAAAAAACAAAGCTTGAGAAAAAATGCGGATTTATTCACATAACCATGTTTGAAATTCAAAGTTACTTAAGAGACTTTGCAAGGTGGCCTTTTTGGCTATGCTGCCTCAGTGCATCCCACCATGAATCTCTCCTCAGTAACCGTGACACTTGATGGTTTCCCCTGTTTCCATTCCGCCTACTTTTTCTCAAGCTTCATGTCTTCTCGAAGGATAGTCCATTTCTATCAATGTTTTTCGAGCGCACAGTGCAGTAGGTCTGATGAATACAACCAATTGGGGAGATTCTACGTCTGCTTTGATTGTCTGATCATTGTGCCATTAATTTTGAGACCATCTTCCATCCGTAAACGGAACCGCCCAACAAGGGCTCATCAAAAGAAGAAGGACCGCTTCCTCTGAAGCTTCCACCTCTCCAATCTTCACATTGTCGTATCAAAAGGCATGAAGACCTTTCGAAGGTATCCTTTGGCATAGGTAACACCTCTTCCAAACGGTCGCAGTGAATCGGCCGCTGGATGACTCAAAACGAGAGGGTTCAGACCTGCACCTTCGCGTACAATCATTGCCGGTACATTTCTTTGCACAAAGGCTTCTGCTTGCCGTTGACCGTTACGGAAAAGGCCATCCGTCGCGAGCACTACGGTCCCAGGCTTGAATTAAACCAGCCCATCAAAATTTTCATTACGACCAAGCTCAATCGATGCTTAAAATGGCCGTGCCAGTCGGTTTTACACTGATTCATAACCTGCCATGAGCCATCGTTTTTCTTTCATCTTTCATAATCCGCGTGGGGTCTGTTCAATCGATGGGACCATAATCAACCCATTCGTACCGTTTTCCCTCGCGCTTTTACTTCCTTTTCATTAAACTCTCGAGTGAACTGATCCAACATTTCCTACACACGCCTAAACAACTCGCGTCTAGAGTAAAACCTCACCGCATCTGGACTTTTGAAGCGGGTCACGCTTGGTCGCCTGAAGACCTTCAAACCAGTCTTTTTCAACTCCCTTCACTTGGCTCTGTGTTCTTTTTTGCTTACCTTTCTCCTCGACTTTGTCTGCCTTTAGGTCACAGACTGCGCATTGCCCTCCCCGCATCACGCTCAATCCTTCTTCTTCTATAAATCATCCAAGCCCAGTCGCGCCCTTTGCAGATCTCCTATCCGTGCGGTATCAATTGCCTTTCACGCATTCGCTCTCTAAGTAATATTTGTATCTTCAAACCACCCTCATCATGCAACCCACCGAACACGACGCACTTGCGCAATCCAAGGTCGCTCGACCTTACACGTGCACGTACGAATCTTGTCAAAAGTCGTTTTCATGCAGGTCGGATCTTGTTCGCCACGTGCGAATCCATACCAACGAGCGGTTGGTGCCTGTTTTATAAACTTGAAGAAAATGTGGCTACGCCTTTTGCTGACAAGATAACCACGTCCAAACTTCCTATGTTGTAGTCCCTTCAAATGTGATTATCTAGCTTGCGGGAAATGCTTCATTCAAAGGTTTGACATCGATTCTCCTTTGCGCATTGCCCTGAAGTGATCCGGATGCTTACGATTTTTATGACGTTTGGCATTTCCAGATCGGCTTTGACGGTCCACATGCGTACTCAGTGAGTTGGTCTCCCGGGAAAGTACTCAGTCTCGTTGGGTTTTGCTCAGGAATGCTTGTGTTATTCCACCGACAGCACTGGCGAGCGACCTCACGTGTGCGAGATTTGTGGAAGAGCTTTCAGCGACCCTAGTTCTCTCGCGCGCCATCGACGGGTACACACTGGCAAAAGACCTTATCATTGCCCCTTTGTCGGTTGTGATAAAACGTGAGTGGTGCATTCGCGTCGTGCTCACTCTTTATACATCGATCTGACTTCTTGGCTGTGTGCGTTTGTCCTCGAAAGTTTCTGTCGTAAAACGACCTTGGTAAAGCACCACAAAAGTCACGCAGACGATGAGCTCTTGTTAAACAGTCCTGACGGTTCGTCGAAGTCCAGCCCGACAGCTGATTCGATCAGCACTTCTTCGTCCACGATCACGCCCATGTCCTCCAACTATTCCTTTGCCGCGTACGCAAGCCCTACAGACCAGGTCTATTCAGCTCCACCTTCCTCGCAATATTTTAACATTCCCGCAATTCCTGCACACGATAGTCAGTTTCCATGGAGTGCGACGAGCTCCAGCTTCCCGACATCCCCCGGCTTTCAACATATGGCCACTAATTCAACATGGCCATCGCGAGCACCACCATCGGACTTCGCAGTCGTTGCTCCCTCGCCTTCGTACGGTCGATTCCCTCGAGAGAGCATATTTAACAACTCGTCGTCAGCCCATAGTTCCCATCCCTTGACGCTTAGCTCGATGTCATTTCCTATGAGACACGGTTACGGATGCCAGACTGGCCCTGTCTCTGAGGTTTCGACAACACCACTGCATCTCCCACCGGTCAAATTAGAGCCGACTTCTTCTGGTTCTCATCATCAGGCCAGTTACGCGCTCCCGATGAGTTCTTATATGAGTGGTCCAAATTCAAGAGACTTCGCAGAAAACACATTATCGGTCATGAACTCGAATCACCACCTGAATGAGAACGGTCGGCATCCAAATACTCTTGACCCGCATGACCAGTCAATGATGGCTTCGAGTTTGAACTGTGACAGTTCCGCGCAGATCTCGCCCGCGCCCCTTTCACGGATCGACAGAAGCGAACCCCAATCATTGAAGCTGAATGGGATTGGATCGTACTGGAACTCACGCAACACTTGGCACCAGTAGATAGAGGTTATTATGTAGAATGTCGGAGCTGAACCCGGTTGTGTCTAGCAGTCTTGTTTACCAGTTGTTCTCAATTTTTTTTTTTTTTCATATCGTCAACTGTATCAACTTCCTTCGTTTTAGGTTGATTTGAATTGTGTTTTCAACATTTTGCATTGGTTGTTTTTTTGCGTGTCTGTTTAGGCATTCCTTTATTTATTTGCAATGTTTGTCATCAGGGCCAGATTTGGGAGGTTTGGGCTCAAAACCACAAGCTCGATCCATTTAACCATGTATTTTCAATGAAGATCTGTTATCGGCACAGAGTATCCAAGGAACTTTTCCATCTAGAGGAAGGTGTCAGTTTCAACACAGGATATGAATTTGTTGAAGGATTGTTTGATCATCAAAAACACACTCACAAATCGACTGTTGATGTCACAGTCCTTGAGATCGTATGATGAACTGGGGGTGAGGTAGATTCCCGGCTTCAAGGGCCAGTGCAAAAACTATTGTCAGAATCCGAGTTGAGCTCAGGTCAGTCTTGGGAATGGCCAGCAGCAAAGATATAGCCAAAGAGAGCTGTGGAGCGTCAACCTCATCCGACTTAGCGATACTGATCACACGGGCGGTAGTGAGGTCATAGCAAGCTCACGTTCAGTGAGTTCCTCGACGCGCACGCTAACTAACTCGTGGATATGCGCACAATGCTCTTTTGATCAGAAGCCGAGAAGCCAAGGCTTGTCCAACGCACCTGGTCGCCAGTCGACCGCGAAGGGATGTACCGATGTCTCATGAACCTCAAGCAACCTGACCGCAGCGTTCTCAAGGAAGCCTAAGGGGAGCTTGACTTGCAAGGCTCTCGGTTTATTATCGGGGTGTATCTGACAATCGGGCCAACAGTGGAAACCCTCACACTGGTAGCAATTAGCTGTCGCTTGCAGTGCAAGCACCAGTGCGGGGCTTGCATGTTGCTCGCACTGTGGCACGCACTGTCGCTTGCAGTGTCGCTCACACTGTCGCTTGTGTTAGAGTGGACAGGTAAGCCACGTCTCTCCTCACTCGTCTCGCTCTCGCGCCCGGCCCGTTGAGGAACTCCCGTCAAAGATGGATGAGGACGGGAGCTCTGGGCCGGGGGAAAAGCGAGAACTATAACTACCTACGTATAGTGATATGCTAGTAGTTTATACATGTAACTTGTCTTAGTCCCGTAACCCCATATCTGTACCCATACCTCAACACTCCCCCCCCAGGACTAGANAAAGTGCCTTACGCATCCACCATACCCAACTGTCGCCTCGCCTCCTCGTGCTTCTGCGGTCCTAGCGATTTCGTCATTATGTCCGCTAGTTGTTTCGCCCCCGGAATCCACTTTAGCGCCGCCCTCTTCTTATATAATTGTTCATTAATGTAATAGAATTCCCTTTCCACATGGCGTGTTCTCTTATTTGCCACGTTGTCCGTTGAGACATGTACCGAGGAGCTGTTGTCACATAGTAAAAGTGGGCAAGGAATCCGTGGTAATATATCAGATGCCAGTGAGTGGAGCCAAACAGAGTCCCGGCATGCCACCCCTATAGCCATGAATTCGGCATGGCAGGTCGAGGTTGCCACACAAGCCTGTTGCCTAGCCGCCCATGATATGGGTGTCCCAAAAAGCCATGTGATGTGTCCGTATGATGATCTGGCGAACTCACCTCCCCAGTTCGCATCCACATAAGTCTCCAGGGGGGCCTCGTAGTTTGTCATCCTCGGGTTTACATCCAGTCCGATACCTGCCGTCCTATTCGAAAAATGTAACAAATGGTTCAACGCGTTCCAATGTTCCTCTCCAGGCATTTTTGCATAATGTGCCAGGAAGTTCACCGCAAACGCTATGTCCAGTCGCGTGCCTACCACCAGATAACTCATCAAGCCGATAATAGAGAGGTATCGACTCCCATTGATTGGCGGTGCCTGTGTTTCCATCTTGAGTTTGGTGTTTTGCAATAGAGGTGTCGCCGCACTCAGTGGTGATAGTAAATCTTGATTTTCTTGTAGGATTTTCTTTGTCAGCCATGGTTGGGATAAGACATAATGGTGCTGCGACTTCTTGGTTATGTCGATTCCTGTGATGTTGTCTAAGGTTGACTCTCATTTGATCTTAATGTGTTCTGCCAACTTTCTCTTGACTTCAGCAATTAATTTGTCACTGCTACCTGTTACCGTGCCATTGTCAACATGAACCCATACCATGCATACATCATTTCCATGATGTAAGATGTAGAAACTGTTGTCAAACTGACTTGGCACAAAACCCATCACAGTTAGTTTTTCAGAGATGAATTTCCACCAGCACCTACCTGACCTTCGCGTACAATCATTGCCGGTACATTTCTTTGCACAAAGGCTTCTGCTTGCCGTTGACCGTTACGGAAAAGGCCATCCGTCGCGAGCACTACGGTCCCAGGCTTGAATTAAACCAGCCCATCAAAATTTTCATTACGACCAAGCTCAATCGATGCTTAAAATGGCCGTGCCAGTCGGTTTTACACTGATTCATAACCTGCCATGAGCCATCGTTTTTCTTTCATCTTTCATAATCCGCGTGGGGTCTGTTCAATCGATGGGACCATAATCAACCCATTCGTACCGTTTTCCCTCGCGCTTTTACTTCCTTTTCATTAAACTCTCGAGTGAACTGATCCAACATTTCCTACACACGCCTAAACAACTCGCGTCTAGAGTAAAACCTCACCGCATCTGGACTTTTGAAGCGGGTCACGCTTGGTCGCCTGAAGACCTTCAAACCAGTCTTTTTCAACTCCCTTCACTTGGCTCTGTGTTCTTTTTTGCTTACCTTTCTCCTCGACTTTGTCTGCCTTTAGGTCACAGACTGCGCATTGCCCTCCCCGCATCACGCTCAATCCTTCTTCTTCTATAAATCATCCAAGCCCAGTCGCGCCCTTTGCAGATCTCCTATCCGTGCGGTATCAATTGCCTTTCACGCATTCGCTCTCTAAGTAATATTTGTATCTTCAAACCACCCTCATCATGCAACCCACCGAACACGACGCACTTGCGCAATCCAAGGTCGCTCGACCTTACACGTGCACGTACGAATCTTGTCAAAAGTCGTTTTCATGCAGGTCGGATCTTGTTCGCCACGTGCGAATCCATACCAACGAGCGGTTGGTGCCTGTTTTATAAACTTGAAGAAAATGTGGCTACGCCTTTTGCTGACAAGATAACCACGTCCAAACTTCCTATGTTGTAGTCCCTTCAAATGTGATTATCTAGCTTGCGGGAAATGCTTCATTCAAAGGTTTGACATCGATTCTCCTTTGCGCATTGCCCTGAAGTGATCCGGATGCTTACGATTTTTATGACGTTTGGCATTTCCAGATCGGCTTTGACGGTCCACATGCGTACTCAGTGAGTTGGTCTCCCGGGAAAGTACTCAGTCTCGTTGGGTTTTGCTCAGGAATGCTTGTGTTATTCCACCGACAGCACTGGCGAGCGACCTCACGTGTGCGAGATTTGTGGAAGAGCTTTCAGCGACCCTAGTTCTCTCGCGCGCCATCGACGGGTACACACTGGCAAAAGACCTTATCATTGCCCCTTTGTCGGTTGTGATAAAACGTGAGTGGTGCATTCGCGTCGTGCTCACTCTTTATACATCGATCTGACTTCTTGGCTGTGTGCGTTTGTCCTCGAAAGTTTCTGTCGTAAAACGACCTTGGTAAAGCACCACAAAAGTCACGCAGACGATGAGCTCTTGTTAAACAGTCCTGACGGTTCGTCGAAGTCCAGCCCGACAGCTGATTCGATCAGCACTTCTTCGTCCACGATCACGCCCATGTCCTCCAACTATTCCTTTGCCGCGTACGCAAGCCCTACAGACCAGGTCTATTCAGCTCCACCTTCCTCGCAATATTTTAACATTCCCGCAATTCCTGCACACGATAGTCAGTTTCCATGGAGTGCGACGAGCTCCAGCTTCCCGACATCCCCCGGCTTTCAACATATGGCCACTAATTCAACATGGCCATCGCGAGCACCACCATCGGACTTCGCAGTCGTTGCTCCCTCGCCTTCGTACGGTCGATTCCCTCGAGAGAGCATATTTAACAACTCGTCGTCAGCCCATAGTTCCCATCCCTTGACGCTTAGCTCGATGTCATTTCCTATGAGACACGGTTACGGATGCCAGACTGGCCCTGTCTCTGAGGTTTCGACAACACCACTGCATCTCCCACCGGTCAAATTAGAGCCGACTTCTTCTGGTTCTCATCATCAGGCCAGTTACGCGCTCCCGATGAGTTCTTATATGAGTGGTCCAAATTCAAGAGACTTCGCAGAAAACACATTATCGGTCATGAACTCGAATCACCACCTGAATGAGAACGGTCGGCATCCAAATACTCTTGACCCGCATGACCAGTCAATGATGGCTTCGAGTTTGAACTGTGACAGTTCCGCGCAGATCTCGCCCGCGCCCCTTTCACGGATCGACAGAAGCGAACCCCAATCATTGAAGCTGAATGGGATTGGATCGTACTGGAACTCACGCAACACTTGGCACCAGTAGATAGAGGTTATTATGTAGAATGTCGGAGCTGAACCCGGTTGTGTCTAGCAGTCTTGTTTACCAGTTGTTCTCAATTTTTTTTTTTTTTCATATCGTCAACTGTATCAACTTCCTTCGTTTTAGGTTGATTTGAATTGTGTTTTCAACATTTTGCATTGGTTGTTTTTTTGCGTGTCTGTTTAGGCATTCCTTTATTTATTTGCAATGTTTGTCATCAGGGCCAGATTTGGGAGGTTTGGGCTCAAAACCACAAGCTCGATCCATTTAACCATGTATTTTCAATGAAGATCTGTTATCGGCACAGAGTATCCAAGGAACTTTTCCATCTAGAGGAAGGTGTCAGTTTCAACACAGGATATGAATTTGTTGAAGGATTGTTTGATCATCAAAAACACACTCACAAATCGACTGTTGATGTCACAGTCCTTGAGATCGTATGATGAACTGGGGGTGAGGTAGATTCCCGGCTTCAAGGGCCAGTGCAAAAACTATTGTCAGAATCCGAGTTGAGCTCAGGTCAGTCTTGGGAATGGCCAGCAGCAAAGATATAGCCAAAGAGAGCTGTGGAGCGTCAACCTCATCCGACTTAGCGATACTGATCACACGGGCGGTAGTGAGGTCATAGCAAGCTCACGTTCAGTGAGTTCCTCGACGCGCACGCTAACTAACTCGTGGATATGCGCACAATGCTCTTTTGATCAGAAGCCGAGAAGCCAAGGCTTGTCCAACGCACCTGGTCGCCAGTCGACCGCGAAGGGATGTACCGATGTCTCATGAACCTCAAGCAACCTGACCGCAGCGTTCTCAAGGAAGCCTAAGGGGAGCTTGACTTGCAAGGCTCTCGGTTTATTATCGGGGTGTATCTGACAATCGGGCCAACAGTGGAAACCCTCACACTGGTAGCAATTAGCTGTCGCTTGCAGTGCAAGCACCAGTGCGGGGCTTGCATGTTGCTCGCACTGTGGCACGCACTGTCGCTTGCAGTGTCGCTCACACTGTCGCTTGTGTTAGAGTGGACAGGTAAGCCACGTCTCTCCTCACTCGTCTCGCTCTCGCGCCCGGCCCGTTGAGGAACTCCCGTCAAAGATGGATGAGGACGGGAGCTCTGGGCCGGGGGAAAAGCGAGAACTATAACTACCTACGTATAGTGATATGCTAGTAGTTTATACATGTAACTTGTCTTAGTCCCGTAACCCCATATCTGTACCCATACCTCAACACTCCCCCCCCAGGACTAGA
>KI608272.1:0-12042 GCA_000500795.1 Endocronartium harknessii PhW48OC | reverse complement strand
AAGTAAAAAGCGGAAGGTGATTGAGTTCAAGGCTTGATTTAGTTAGTTTCAGAATCCATCACTTTATTTTAAACTGAAGAATAGACTGAATAAGATTAGGGTGCGAAAGATAGAAAATATCAAAAGTGAATGGATCTACATCAGAAGTTATTTTTGTTTTAATTAACCCGAAAGTGTTTTCGTATTCGCGTTAATTCAAACCTATAACTAGTCTTCAAAAAATTCTGGGAAGGCTACTTTAGCAAGTTGAGGCTTTTGGACTTTTCCCATCGCCTATGTAGAGATGTTTTTCGAAGCCAACAGTTAGGTCAACAAACGATCTTAAGCGACTTAAATCCAGAGTCATCACACGTACGTTTCGAGGGATCTCATGTTCGTAGATCTTGACTTTCTTTGGAAGTTTGAATGGTGATAACTCAGACTTCAATGCCTCCCGTAACACTGTTACATCACTCAAATCTCTCTTGCTGTTAATCGGCTTGAGAACTAATACACATCCTACTGCTTGTCCCCATTCCTTATGCAGCAAGCCTACTACGCTCACGTCCGCTACTTCCTCTAGACCAGAGATCACTCGTTCTATCTCGAGTGCAGAGACTTTCTCTCCTCCTGTTTTGATGATATCTGTTGAGGAACGACCCAACAGTCTATAGGAACCATTCGAGCCCGATCGGACGGCAATATCACCTGTTCGAAAAAACCGATCTGTGGTGAAGCTTTTCACATCATGTCAAAGGAGTACAGGGTCATTTTGTGATGTCCGATTTTGGTAGCGTCCAGCCCGCCCGCCCCCCAAAAAAGTGTGCATAAGTTGACACAACAATTGTAAAAGAAAAAAACCTTTCGAGATTCACTCTCGGAAAACGTTGTCGCGCTCAAGAATGATTTGAAGGTAGGAGACTCACTAGTCACCTGCCCATTTCCGATCCCCCCAATAACCAGTAAAGACTGATGGCCCGCTAACTTCGATCTCACCCTGCTCTTCCCGTGTATCATCATCAAAGATCTCTCCCGATTCAGTATTGCGTAACCTGACAGTAACACCAGGGAGCGGTAAGCCGACGTGACCATCAAGCCTTCCTGAGATCGGTCGGAGTGGACAAGACAGTATCATGCCTGTCTCCGTCATCCCGTATCGCTCGAGGAGAATGTGAGAAGTCAGAGCGGCCCAACGATCCTTGATAGCAGTCGAGCTTCCGGAATCAAGTAGATCCACATCGTCAAAAATGGCGATTCAATTATGTCAACACCTTCAAAAATCTAGTTTCTTCAAGCTCAGGCTCGCATCGAATTTGAGTACTCACAGTGGTGCACTGCCAGAGATCATCAGTCGTAACTTCTTACACGCTCTTTTAAGTGCTTCAGCTTGATCAACAGAACTTCGAGAAATCGAACACAACCGTCGAATAAGTTCCCCATTATCAGCTTGAATAAAATTAGCGAGTCTGTAATAAATTGTAGGTACAGCCATAAAGATAGTGATCGGTTCAAGCTTTTGATCTAAGATACGAGTCCAAATCTACAATTTCAATGAACCAACATCAATCTTTGTTCTGCAACTCCCTACGTTATTTAGGCTTGCTCTATCTTACATTCGACGGCGAGAAAGGAGTGCCGAGGAACTCAACCGTTGCCCCGTACCAAATCGGAACAACTAGAGCATTGATGATACCATGCTAGACCAGACCGAACCAACGACGATGAATCAGTGTCGGTAGCTTGATTTTTTTTGGTAACTCTGATTGAGTGAATGAAGTGAAAGAGATAAAAAGAAGAATAAGCAAATCGATAGGAACTTGACGTACGATATGAGTTAGCGGAAGCTATGATTGATGCAAATGCCAAAACCCCACAAGATAAGAAATCAAAAACGTTCGATCATCAGAGTTTGAAGTCAAGAAAAGATTCGTTTGTCGGTTTAGATCAAAGGCGTTGAAGTTCACATACACAATGTAAGATCCGATCCTTCGACTTCCACTCCCATGCGGATCCCATACTACGACATTGTTGGGCAATGGCTGAATGTGTCAATGGTACGCCTTTGGGTTGACCCCTAAATTTCAGTCACCAAAAAGTTGATCAGCTGAGATTGCCTTTAGTATTATGATTCAAACTGATAATAAGAGATGTATGATAGGTTCTCTGTTGTGTTTTTTACTTTTCATGAGTTTCAACTTACGTGGTACCAGAAGTGAAGAGCATAAGGGCAACTTCATTTGTAGCTCTGTTGGTCGTCAGTTTGGATAAGGTTACGGCAGGATGCGAATCGGTTCGAAGGACTCGAGTACCATCGTTGGAAAGGATGATAATGGTTTGTAATCTGATCCGATCGTCAACCCCCAACGTGCAAAACAATAATCAGAGAAAAAAGATGGGCGCTTTGTTGGGTACGGTTGGTATGAGGATATAAAGGTCTGAAGGTGAGATTGAGAAATGATGTTTTGATTGATTGTCCATTTCGCTTGAATTTGGATCTATATCTTGGGTCAAAACAAATGGAAAGGTAAAAAAGGGATTGATTCAGTGATTTACATACCCTAGATTGGATAATTTCTCTAATTCACTTTCGAAACATATTGCAATTCGAATGGGACCAGTTTTGATCACATGGACTAATTCTCGATGGGCTTGAGTGACTGCTTGTGGTACATTAATGGCGTGTAGTGACCAAAGGCTGAGTTGAGTGATCATCCACGGGTAACCAGATGGAAGAAGGTTGAGAACGGGTTGAGCTGAGAAGGCGTGGGCATTATCTCTTTTTGGAAGGATACACACAGGTGTATGTGGGTGTTGTGATTTTTTTTTTTTTTTNTGTTTTTTTTTTTTGGTATGTGGGTTCATTTCACCCGGAAAATTGACATTGTAGGAAAAAAAAGCATGATGAGTGATTCACTCATGCTTTTGTTTACGAGATAGAAATGTTTGAATTAGAGCAACTAACCGTACGGAAGCGAAGAGACTGGTTGATAAAGTTCGTACGTCTTCTAGTAGATCTTGATAAGTTTTGGAGATACCAGTGAATGTATCAACGATCGCCAACTGATCACCTTGAAGAGCATACTCTTGAATTTTATCGAGAAGGGTGATCGGATGTTGAGATGGTTGGACTTGGCGAGGAGGTGATTGAAGTTGAGTAGACATGAATGGTATAGGATGAAGTGGATGAGGATGTAATTCGATTGGGTTCATAGATGATGTGAGCATTGTTGTTGTTGTTGTAAAGGTGTAAGTCAGAAAAGAATGGCGTGAGAGACTGAAGAGTATCTGTATAGGAGATATTTAAGATTAAAGCAAAATGATACTGATGAAAAATAGTGAGACCTATGAGATAATCTGTATTTTGACTACGTAAACCAACAGACAAGTAAAAAGCGGAAGGTGATTGAGTTCAAGGCTTGATTTAGTTAGTTTCAGAATCCATCACTTTATTTTAAACTGAAGAATAGACTGAATAAGATTAGGGTGCGAAAGATAGAAAATATCAAAAGTGAATGGATCTACATCAGAAGTTATTTTTGTTTTAATTAACCCGAAAGTGTTTTCGTATTCGCGTTAATTCAAACCTATAACTAGTCTTCAAAAAATTCTGGGAAGGCTACTTTAGCAAGTTGAGGCTTTTGGACTTTTCCCATCGCCTATGTAGAGATGTTTTTCGAAGCCAACAGTTAGGTCAACAAACGATCTTAAGCGACTTAAATCCAGAGTCATCACACGTACGTTTCGAGGGATCTCATGTTCGTAGATCTTGACTTTCTTTGGAAGTTTGAATGGTGATAACTCAGACTTCAATGCCTCCCGTAACACTGTTACATCACTCAAATCTCTCTTGCTGTTAATCGGCTTGAGAACTAATACACATCCTACTGCTTGTCCCCATTCCTTATGCAGCAAGCCTACTACGCTCACGTCCGCTACTTCCTCTAGACCAGAGATCACTCGTTCTATCTCGAGTGCAGAGACTTTCTCTCCTCCTGTTTTGATGATATCTGTTGAGGAACGACCCAACAGTCTATAGGAACCATTCGAGCCCGATCGGACGGCAATATCACCTGTTCGAAAAAACCGATCTGTGGTGAAGCTTTTCACATCATGTCAAAGGAGTACAGGGTCATTTTGTGATGTCCGATTTTGGTAGCGTCCAGCCCGCCCGCCCCCCAAAAAAGTGTGCATAAGTTGACACAACAATTGTAAAAGAAAAAAACCTTTCGAGATTCACTCTCGGAAAACGTTGTCGCGCTCAAGAATGATTTGAAGGTAGGAGACTCACTAGTCACCTGCCCATTTCCGATCCCCCCAATAACCAGTAAAGACTGATGGCCCGCTAACTTCGATCTCACCCTGCTCTTCCCGTGTATCATCATCAAAGATCTCTCCCGATTCAGTATTGCGTAACCTGACAGTAACACCAGGGAGCGGTAAGCCGACGTGACCATCAAGCCTTCCTGAGATCGGTCGGAGTGGACAAGACAGTATCATGCCTGTCTCCGTCATCCCGTATCGCTCGAGGAGAATGTGAGAAGTCAGAGCGGCCCAACGATCCTTGATAGCAGTCGAGCTTCCGGAATCAAGTAGATCCACATCGTCAAAAATGGCGATTCAATTATGTCAACACCTTCAAAAATCTAGTTTCTTCAAGCTCAGGCTCGCATCGAATTTGAGTACTCACAGTGGTGCACTGCCAGAGATCATCAGTCGTAACTTCTTACACGCTCTTTTAAGTGCTTCAGCTTGATCAACAGAACTTCGAGAAATCGAACACAACCGTCGAATAAGTTCCCCATTATCAGCTTGAATAAAATTAGCGAGTCTGTAATAAATTGTAGGTACAGCCATAAAGATAGTGATCGGTTCAAGCTTTTGATCTAAGATACGAGTCCAAATCTACAATTTCAATGAACCAACATCAATCTTTGTTCTGCAACTCCCTACGTTATTTAGGCTTGCTCTATCTTACATTCGACGGCGAGAAAGGAGTGCCGAGGAACTCAACCGTTGCCCCGTACCAAATCGGAACAACTAGAGCATTGATGATACCATGCTAGACCAGACCGAACCAACGACGATGAATCAGTGTCGGTAGCTTGATTTTTTTTGGTAACTCTGATTGAGTGAATGAAGTGAAAGAGATAAAAAGAAGAATAAGCAAATCGATAGGAACTTGACGTACGATATGAGTTAGCGGAAGCTATGATTGATGCAAATGCCAAAACCCCACAAGATAAGAAATCAAAAACGTTCGATCATCAGAGTTTGAAGTCAAGAAAAGATTCGTTTGTCGGTTTAGATCAAAGGCGTTGAAGTTCACATACACAATGTAAGATCCGATCCTTCGACTTCCACTCCCATGCGGATCCCATACTACGACATTGTTGGGCAATGGCTGAATGTGTCAATGGTACGCCTTTGGGTTGACCCCTAAATTTCAGTCACCAAAAAGTTGATCAGCTGAGATTGCCTTTAGTATTATGATTCAAACTGATAATAAGAGATGTATGATAGGTTCTCTGTTGTGTTTTTTACTTTTCATGAGTTTCAACTTACGTGGTACCAGAAGTGAAGAGCATAAGGGCAACTTCATTTGTAGCTCTGTTGGTCGTCAGTTTGGATAAGGTTACGGCAGGATGCGAATCGGTTCGAAGGACTCGAGTACCATCGTTGGAAAGGATGATAATGGTTTGTAATCTGATCCGATCGTCAACCCCCAACGTGCAAAACAATAATCAGAGAAAAAAGATGGGCGCTTTGTTGGGTACGGTTGGTATGAGGATATAAAGGTCTGAAGGTGAGATTGAGAAATGATGTTTTGATTGATTGTCCATTTCGCTTGAATTTGGATCTATATCTTGGGTCAAAACAAATGGAAAGGTAAAAAAGGGATTGATTCAGTGATTTACATACCCTAGATTGGATAATTTCTCTAATTCACTTTCGAAACATATTGCAATTCGAATGGGACCAGCAGAACCAAATTTATTGACTATGATCAATCGGCAGCATCTACTGAAACTATGTCTGGACTGTGGGCACTAAATGACACTGGGGCCAGTCATCATATGTTTAATGATCTAAAATTGTTTCAAGCCAACAGCATAAAACCTATCGATGGCCCAAGCAAACAACTACATCTAGCTGGAGGGGGTGCATCACTGTCAGTCCACTTGACTGGCTCTGTAAAATTAAGAGCAGGAGATGGCACATCGTTTACACTTGGTGAATGTCTCTACATCCCCAAACTGTCATGAAACTTGATTGCAGGAGGAGCACTCATTCAAAAGGGGGTTACTACTGTAATCAATCCAACCAATACAGAGTGTTTCAGTTTGGTTGCAGGAGACATAGCACTTTTTAACAGCGCATTCACTGGAAATTTGATGCACATGGCAATAGAGCCTGTGAGTGATCTTAATATCAATCAAGTCCTGAAAACACCACCTGAAACTTACCCCTGTCTCCTTTGACACCAACGATTAGGCCATATAAATCCATCATACTTAAACAAAATGGCAAAAAGTGAAAGTGTAGAGGGGCTATGTCCAAGTTTCTCTGTGTCTTCTGAACCATGCAAAATTTGTATACAATCCAAAGGCTGATGTCTACCTTTCTCTCATAATAGACCTCAGGCCACACATCTTATTCAAAATGTACATGTGGATTTAAGTGGAATCAACAGAACTCAGGGGTTAAATAATGAGTCATACTACATACTATTTACAGATGATTTTTCCTCCTTTTGTCATATATATCCACTGTCAAACAAAACCAAAGAAACAGTCTTCCTTGTCTTTCAATCTTACATTAATATGGTTGAAAGACAAACTAGCCTCAAATTAGTACAGTTCACACTAGACAGGCACTGCCAAAATATTTTCATCGCATGGAAGTTTGCTATGTAACATAGCATGTCTTCATGTGATACTATGGACCATTTTTCAAGGTCCCTACCTTGGAAAATAGACCTATTGCATTGCATCTTGGCCTGCTATGTGACATAGCATGCTTCTATGCAATGCAATTCTTGGTGGTGAGAGGAAGTGAGTTCCTAAATACTGTACTAGAAAAGTATTGTGAAGATTTGGGTATAACTCTTCACAAGACTGCTGGCTACACTCCTGAACAAAATGGAGTAGCCAAAAGATCAAATCAAACAATTGTCACCTGAGCAAGATCAATGATGATCCAATCTGGAGTGCCTCAATCTTTCTGGTATGAAGTGTGCATGACTGCAGTTTTTCTTACCAACAGACTAATCACAAAAGCAGTTCCAGAAAATAAAACTCCATATGAAATATGGTATTACAGAAAACCATCCATAGCACATATTCAAATCTTTTGTTGCCAAGTTCACAGACTTGTGCGAAAAGAAAAAAAATTGGGAAAATTTGTTCCAGTAACAGCAGAGGGTATTCTGCTAGGATTTGACAATGACAATTTTAACTTTTGTGTTTTTGGCTTAGAATTGCAAAACATTATCACCACTCATGATGCAAATTTTAGCAAAGAATGTTTTCCATTTATTAAAGATTCATGCACCTCAAAAAACAACTACAAGGTAATGTCCTTTGAAGAAGAAGACAATGAGAGTAACTCCCAACCTAGAGGACAATCCTGAGTCACACAAGTAGTCCAACTGAACCCAAATGATTCAGATGAAGAAGAAGAAGAAGTTCAAATAAAAGACAACACTACTAACATACTTCAACCTATTAGTCCAGTGCCGAGAGATCCTCCCATCTGATCATTGCAACAAACAAGACCAATACCTAACTACAAGGGTATGTGCAACACAATTGAACCTGAATATCATTTCATTTCTTCATTTTCAGTCCTTCCAGAAAGCTTCATGGGCGCCATCATTGACGTTCCAGTACCTAAGTCATATGAACACACAATGATGTCAGAAGAAGAGGATCTCTGGAAGCCTGTGTGTGACAAAGAGTTTGGATCACTCACATCAAAAAATGTATGGACCCTTGTTGACTGACCTCCTGGGAAAAATGTCCTACGTGGCTTGTGGATTTTTTGAAAAAAGTTTAAGTCCGACAGCAGTATATCAAAATACAAAGCTAGATTTGTTGTCATGGGAAATCTCCAACTTGAAGGTATAGACTATCATGAAACCTTCTTACCAACAGGAAAACCAGCCTCCCTATGCCTCCTAATCTCAATAGCAGCTCTGAATGGCTGGGAAATTCACCAAATGGATGCTGTGACCGCTTTCCTGAATGGAAACCTGGAGGAGGAAATATACATGCACCAGCTGGAAGGATATGTTATAAAAGGGAAAGAAGACAAGGTCTGTTTACTTCTGCGCTCTTTATATGGCTTAAAACAATCCCCAAAAGTCTGGTACAATAGTGTAGTTGAGTTCCTCCTCAGCCTGCAGTTTCAACAATGTGCTATCGATCCATGCATCTACACCAAAACAGACTCAACAACTCACAAATTCACTGGAGTGTATGTACATGTTGACGACATGGCCATTACTGGTAATGACATAGACAACTTCAAATCTCAAATTGGCAAACAATGGGAAATGGAAGACTTGGGAATTGCCTGGACCATCGTAGGAATACAAGTAACTAGAGATTCCCAACTTTCATACACACTATGTCAGTCAGCCCTTGCTAAAGCCGTCCTAGAGCGATTCAACATGTCGAACCTCAAAATGGCCTCCACACCATTACCAGCCAGACTAAAGCTATACAAAGCAAGTGATGAAGATGCCGATAAGTTTGCCAGAGAAGGCATCAACTACAGGAGTGCTATAGGGTCCCTCATGTATCTCACGCAGTGCACCAGACTGGATCTGTTGTATGCAATTGGGGCTGTGTCACAACACCTCAAACAGCCAGGTCGTCAGCACTGGAATGCTGCTATTCATGTCTTCTGCTATCTTCAGGGAACAACAAATTTAGGCATCAAATACAATGGAAATGACCACAAAAGGATTGCTGGTCAACAAAGCTCTCACCTTCCTACCAATCACTGCGATGCTGACTGGGCTGGAGACAGATCCTCCAGGTGGTCAACAATGGGATATGTCTTTCAAATGGCTGGCGGGCCCGTTTCATGGAAAAGTTGACTTCAACCAATGGTAGCCCTATCCTCCACTGAAGCAGAATATTGTGCCATTACCAAAGCTGGTCAGGAACTTATGTGGCTACATAACATGATGAAAATGTTTGGCTATCATGACTCGGACCCAACAGTACTTCAAAGTGACAACATGGGGGCAATACATCTTACTACCAAATCAATTTTTCATGCTTGTACAAAGCACATTGAAATTTACTACCACTGGATTTGTGAAATTGTGGGAAAAGGGGACCTGGTAATAACTCACTGCCCTACTAAGGACATGATTGCTGACCTCCTCACCAAATCGCTAGGCAGACAACAGTTTTATCGACTCAGGCAACTTCTGGGTCTCTGTCACATATCCTGAAGATCCTGAAGTTTATGAGGGGGCATGTCAGGATACTTACGTATCAAGTCTGTCAAAAACTTCAGGAAACACGTATCAGAAAAAGAGCTAAAAATAACATCAGGAATAAGTCCATTAAGACTTGAAACTTCAGGAATAAGTTGCTTACAAAGACTTGCGCACTAATATGTTGTATTGGGAATAAGCTTAAGAAAGCTTGAGTAATTTCTCTTTTATTTTTTCTTAGTCTTAGTTTCAAAGAGTCGAGGGAAACAACCCAAGGGGGTTTGGACCATGTGGCTGTTACACTACAAACCATGTAGGCTAGAAGTGTTGAAATGTTCTCAGAAAACAAGGATATATATAAAGTCACTGTGAAAACAGATTCCTCTGTTCTTTCTTCATCAAAATTAAGAATAAGAGGAATCTGTAAGTACTTTGTCTATCCTACCTCTCAAAATCACTCTAAGATTGTTCTCACTCAAACTCACACCTCTATAACTCTGTTTCTCTCTCTCTAAGAAAATAACTTTTGTTATCACTTTTTTCAAATGTTTATTTCGTATCAGTCCCTGCTGCCTCTGGCACAGGTTAGTCAACCTTCTCTTAGCTCCAAGTAGCATCACTAGGCTTATACACCTTCGAGCACCTGTGTACTGACCTGATACCCCAGGTATAATTTTGTGCTCAAACTTAGCTTTTAGCTTGTAATCTTACACATCCCCATCATCACATGCTCACATTTGGTCTAGGAGACCCTACCCCTCCTCTTCTCACACTTTTTTATCCACCACACCTGATTCCATGTAAGCAAGACAGCTCGGCTAAAGGGTTGGCTCTTGCAAACTGGATTGTGGTAAGGGAATAATCTTCTCTGCATGCCAACAGGTCATCAAGGGTGTTCGGGGCCTAGCTTGCATGAATGTCATCCCACTCAATGTCTGAGGCAATGGCCTAGAATACAACCAACAAAGTTGGAGGGGGCCTGGAAAGGATCATCTCCAGGGATATGATGGGATGTGCATACAAGTTGATGAAGGGTTGGTGGTAGGCAAAGCGGGGCCGGATATCCTTGAGCTTTTGTTTTGCCTGAGGGGCGCTCTCACCCGGACTGGCGAACCAGGGCTGTAGGCTTGTCACGGGTTGCAGTAGACCTCTACTAATGTCTACTGCCGGGCTTCGTCTCTCACGACTGGTGAGTCCAGCGCAGACCAGCGAAGACATGTCTTACAACCATACGCTCGGTCTTGCGCTCTATCTCTAATACACTGCCAACATAGACATCTAAGACAAGCTTGTCCTAGATTTCCTCAGACAAGCTTTGTCCTAGTTTTTCCTTTTGTAGACAAGGAACATATAGAACAGGTCTTTTCCTAGAAGTTCTAGAACAACCTTGTCCTAGTAGTCTTTGTTGGCAGTGATAACACCAGGAGCTTGTTTGTTCTTGGCGTGTAAGATATCTGATTTTCCACCATCAAAACGAGGAAGAGGTTCTTTTTCAGAGTAACAGCAGATAGACCATACTCTAACATTCCACCAAAGATATTGAGCTTTCATTCAGAGCAGTTAGCTTCGGTTAGTTTGTCCATACCTTTGCGGTTTGATCCGGTGGTGAATGACATCGTGTTAATCGTGCCGTAGCCCGAAGTAAGAGGAGCACTGGGCTCATAACCAGTAAAAGGAATGCAGTAATGGTCTGAGAGATAGTATCCTGTATGAGTGGTCTAGTGAAATAATAATACTAGTGAGGTGATGATCAAAAGGAAGAGAAAACTTGCTCAGATAGAAGGTAAGAAACAGTGAGGAAAAGGGAGAAGAACATTGGACACTCTTGACTCTATTTATACCGTAACTCAACCCATACTACATCATACCGTCGCGTCATGCACTTGACCTGATCACTCATCACTCATCACTCAATCACTTCTCGATCCTAACTAGAGAACCACACGTAATTTCAATTTTAAGTCACTTGGGCTGAAGGTTTGTTTCATTTTGAACCGAAGAAAAGTTTCAAGTTCTGCTTTATATTTTGTGACAAGGCAAGGCTTACTTACTTGGTTGTCCAGGTTTTTGAAAAAAAAAAAAAACTAAATTAAATTAAAATTGTAACGTTTACTACAAATTCAAAACATGGGTCATTTTTGGTCTGTTTCCCTACTGTAGATTTGACAAACGTTGTCACCGGCTCTTCATTGAGATTGGCTGGTCACACGCGGACCATCAGTGAAGAGCCGGTGACATCATTTCTCAAATCTACAGTACTGTAGTTTCGAATTATGTTGTCACCGGCTGTTCACTGAGATTGGCTGGCCGCGCGCGGATCATCAGTGAAGAGCCAGTGACATCATTTATCGAAACTACTGTATCTCTTTTGATCTTCGTGCAAGTGTGTGTGTGTATGTGTGTGTAGTGTAAATCGATACTCAAGAGAAACACGTGTTTCCCGGTGTTAATTCATTGAGTCCTCATGAACCACAAACCTTGTTTACTGTATTAATGTCTCTTAGCATTGCACAATGATCAGCCCCCACTTCGATACAAAAGACGTAAACCAACAGACAAGTAAAAAGCGGAAGGTGATTGAGTTCAAGGCTTGATTTAGTTAGTTTCAGAAT
>AXDO01021079.1:0-16286 GCA_000500795.1 Endocronartium harknessii PhW48OC | reverse complement strand
TCACCCTGACTGGGCGGCCTCTTCTTTGAGTTCGGGTCCACGCGCTCAGTGAACAGCTGTCCGGTGATGAACGTGTTACCGGAGGACTGGATCAGCTCGAGAAGATCTTTCCCCAACGCGTCCTTGTTCTTGTCCGTCATGCCCTGGATATCATATAACACGTCTCCTGCATAGTGCTTGATGAGGAACTTATTCCCTCTTGCCTCGAAATGCGGATTGCTGGCAAGCATGCTCGTTCGTTGAGCAAACGAGTTATCTGCGGCGGATGAGTCTGCGTGTGCTGTCGCCGTTGCATCGTTCATGGCAGCAAAAACTCCAGGTGGACGCTTTTCATCAATCAGATCGCAGACAATTTTATTGTTGAAGAACTTGATAGGCGTCCAGGTGATCTGTTCAGCTGCGTATTCCTCCTGTTCTTTCTTTAGTGTCAGCTCGATAAAGATTTGCTGAAGACGCTCATTGACGTAGTTGATACAGAGCTGTTCAAAAGAGTTGTCTGTTCAAGATTTCGTAGGAAAATCAGTGAAAGAAATAGAGGCTGGTGATGAAAGACATGAGGCAAAGCAAAGATGACCAACTGTCAAAGATCTCAAAGCCATAGATATCTAAAACACCTAACACGTTGCTTGCTTGAGATTTTGACTTCATCGAAATGTTGACTCGGGCTACGATCCATTCAAAGAGATTGTTGTAAATGGCTTTCGCGAGCGCATCTCGTGCTGCAGCGGCTTGGACGGGGTTCAGGGGAACCTCATATACACTCCCCCGTCTCATCCCACGTTGGGTCTCCATTGTTCGAGTCGTCAAAACTTTCTTGACCATTCCCACGTCAACCTCGAGCAAATAGGCAATGAACTCGGCCACACTCTCATCTGTCACATACGCATTCCCTTCTTCGTTTTCTGCATACTGAGCATTCCCGAGCCATAGCACGGCGGCCAGCATGCGTAGGATATTAGACTGTTCGCTCGCGCTTAGACCGATTGTCGACATCGCCTGAAGTGTGATATGCCACTCTTCGACATCATCCATCTGCGGTACGTCGAGACAACCGGCGCGAGAGGTGTAAAAATATGCTGATGGTTCTTGAATTCCGTATTCCTCACGCTGCTGAGCCGAAGCGCCCTTAGTGAATTGATAGAAAATGTGGAAATTGCGCTCATCATCAATCTGACCCACGATCCGACCCTATACCTCATCGTGCCGACCAAAACGGGCAAAAGGATTGAAAAGAAAACATGCACGTCTATCAGCATACGGTTGCGTGAAAAGAACGGGAGATGGACCTGAAACTTTTGAAAGGGAGGATTGAACAACCTTTTCCAAAAGATAATTTGTGATCATCGCCCCCACTGGCTCTCCATTCGGCCCAAACTCGATTTCAAGGTATTTTCCGTGTCGACTGCTATTATTATTACGCAACGTTTTGGCGCACCCGAAGCTTTCGAGGAGTGGGTTGGTAGCGAGGACCATGTCTTTAATACCGGTAATACCTTTTCCTGAAGCAGCGCCACCACCACCGTCGTCCTCACCCGCCACAGCGGCAATATACTCCATGATCTTTTTAGCTGCCTCCGTTTTGCCCGCGCCTGGTAAGGTTGAAAACTGAAGGGATAAGACAAAGGATCAGATGGGGCAATTGAATAGGAACGTACCAGATTCGCCAGAGATGATCACACACTGGTTGGTGCCATATGCCCTCATATTGTAGTACATGGATTCTGCTACCGCGTACACGTGGGGAGACATCTCCAGCCGGTTTTTGCCCTTGTAGGATTGTAAGATCTCAGGTCCATAGATCGGTAGGAGTCGAAAGGGATTGACGGAGATGAGAACATGCCCAATGTAAGTCTATGGCCAGTGAGATTATAGTAGAGTCAGACGTCAGCTAAGGCAAGGAGTGAGGTTTTGAAAGTGTGATTGAGGATTCAAGTTTTACATAGATCTCCGCATTCTCAAATCTTTTCTTCAAGTTCTCGTTAATGGCCTCGTTTGAGATTGTGCTGAGGAGGGTCATGTCTGAAACTCCTGCGCCTTTCTGATAAGGGGAAAGTGATTTAGGCCAATCAGTTAGCGTGTTGAAGAAAACCGGGTAGAAGAGGTGGGTTGATAGAGGCTTACCTTCTTGAAAGAGTCGGCCCAGTCGGCCTTTGAGACACCGCCATTAGCTCGGCCCCCCCCTGGACCTGGGGCATTCCTAGCAGACTTCTTTCCAGCCTTCTTGGACGGAGCCTGGATGTTCAAATACTGGTAAGTCAGTTCTGAGGGCGATGTGTTAGCCTGGGTCAGGGAAGAAGGTAATGACTGACCATGGGCGTAATTAGAACAGGCGCGGTACTTGATCAAGTGGTGATGAATGGGTTGATGAGAGTTGAGTGGGAGTGGGTTTAGAGAGAGCGGTTCAAGCAGACCTCGAGGTAGTGAGTGATGTCCACCAAACTCAAACTGAGGTTGATGAGATACTGTCTTCTGAATGGTTGAATGACATGTGAACCAATTTGGTGTTGAGGTTGGACAAAACCTTCCAAAAAAAGCCTAATTTATCACGCGTTAAGGGGTTTTTGAAGGTTTTATTTGGTATCACCACTTTACTATGTATATTAGAGCACAGCGTGTGATCGCAAACTAATATCAGAAGTCCAATTTACACAAGTTGTGTGACATCACTCTCATCAAACTCAGTTTCAGTCAATCTCTTACGCATACATAGAAGGTCAAGTCATAAATATCCTGGTCCAGGCCAATCGATCTCACTTCTTTACCACCACACCGTCCACACGGTTTGTTCTTCCATCCTTCATTCTTGCCTGACCTTGAAAATTCTCATTCCGGCCTATCTTTTAACTCCTTCATTGCCACTCGCACAATGCGGCCCTTTACAAGAATTCGAACTGATCTCGAGAGTACGCCCGAGAGAGAACCATTATTGAGACACCCGAAATTAGTCAGTTGTCTGATCTTGTGGCGCGAGAAATCTTACCCTCAACGAATGGTACAGTTTGTTGACAATTCGGTTATCCGTCTATATCTGAAGGCTACATTCACCTGCCGTTCGACGACCAAGACTCCTGGGAGCGCACAAGCAGATGCGACTGAAGATCAATTGGTAGATGTTCGCATTACGCCCTTACCCAGAAGGCAACTCGTTGTCCTATGCCTCATGCGGTGTACTGGTCAGTAACAGCCAATCACTGAAACTTCACCTGGTGCTCACACTCAAGACATTTTTTACATATTGGGGATATCTAATACTTGTTTTGCGAACTATCAGAACCTATCTCGCAAGGCTTGATCCAACCTTTCATCAAGTACGCCCTGACTCATTGTTACCCATTCTTATCATATGTTTTGTCCAGTTTGGGGGCGTTTGGGTAACGCGTAGTTGATTTTTTTGTTACCTCCAATCGCGCTTGATTACGGTTTAAATAGTCGAATGTTGGAAGACTTGAAGGTTACACCCGAGCGTACGAAAATAGGTCTCTACGCGGGTTGTATCACCAGTAAGTCTGGAGACGTCATACTATTCCCAATTCGGTCTCCGATTACAGGCATTGACCTTGCTACTATTGAATTTCTTCTTCTTAACTTTTAACAGGTTTATTCGCGTTTTGCCAACTCTGTACCAGTAAGTTAAGCACTGTTCAGTCTGCGGCTGGGTGTCCAATATCAGCCTAACGAGCGTTTTTTGGGTACTAATACATAGCCTTCCCCCCAAAGCTTTCTGGTGGGGTAGACTCTCGGATCACATTGGACGAAAGCCGATTTTATTGTCCGGTCTCACAGGCTTATCGATCAGCATCATCAGCTTTGGGCTTCAAACGAGCTTTGTAGGACTAGTGATTGCGCGATGTTTAGCAGGTGTTATGAATGGTAGGCCCTCCATTACTAGTCTGTCTTTGACATCATTTGATCGTCTGAATCCATGCATTCTAGGGAATGTTGCGGTTGTCAAGGTGCGCAGTCATCAAGATTTTGGTCCGAAGATGAAGGCGCTAAAAAAACAATTTTTATTGCAGAGTGTGTTGGCAGAGCTGACTGATGATACGAACAAAGCTCGGTTAGTTTGAACATTTACTTGCATATCTTTGGAGAATGTAGGAATCGGGTTCATCTTGACCAAGCTCCTCACGGAGTTGATGCTTCCAGCTAACAAAGATAATTTTTTCTCCCTGTTCTTGGATGCTCTAACTGTAGAGCATTTGGTAAGCTTTTTTTTTTTTTTTTGGTCCATGTAGGCCCTCTTTCCGAGCTGAAATCACCAAGTCTTTAACAATACTCTCCATCCTGTTTCATCAAGCTTTACTACCGATGAGCGGCGTAAGTATCATTTACTGATGCCATGGCACAGTCATTGAGGTCAAGATGCTTGAATATTGACGCGTGTAACAATCATCACTATATAGGCACTTGGTACTATCATAGGACCGATGATAGGTGGCTATCTTGCTCAACCCGCCGAACAGTATCCCGAGCTCTTTGGAAATATTGCATTTTTGAAGGCGTATCCGTATTTTCTACCCTGCTTTATAGCCGGGTTGACCAATTTGTTGGCAGTTTTGTTAGGATTTTTCTACCTAGAAGAGGTGCGTTGAGTTCTTTGTTTAATCCTTGGGCAGCGGGACGGAGCTCTTGATGCTGATGGCGTATGTGATCATTCGAAGACTTTGGAATCCAAAGCAAATAAGAAAAACAAGCAGCGTCAGATCAACAGCGATGAAACTCATGGAGGAGACTCTTCCTCATCATCAACCGACCATCAATCGGATGATCAACCCGTAGATGGCCCGCCATCTCTTCGCGCGCTCTTTACTCCTACAGTTATCACAGTGCTTGTCAGCTTCTTGTTTCTCTCGACACAAAATTCATCTTGGGCAACTCTTATCCCTCTATTTTCTTACACCAGTACGTGCTCTCAGCATTGAATTAGAAATTTCAATCCTGGTATGCAAACTAAGCTTCCATGTCATCCACTCATTGAATGCTCTAGGGGTCGAGGACGGTGGTCTAGGGCTAACTATGACCCAAATCGGTACAGCTCAAGTCTACCTTACTTTACGCCCTTCGTCACTCATTGTGAACCTCTCTTGTATCCTTTACTCGGTCTGGCTTTCTTTTACAGGTACGGCACTCAGTGCAAATGGATTTGTGGCAGTACTTGTCCAGATGGTTATCTTTCCAATGCTCCAGCAAAAATTCGGCACTCTTCGTCTATTTCGCGGCGTACTCCTCTTTGTACCTCTTTCATTTGCCTTCTTACCACTCCTCAGATATTTAACTTTGAGAGAGACCAACTCTCACGGTCCTTCACAAGGAAGCAAAGTCGCACTTTATGGTTTGATGTTCATTTTGGCGATCAAAAGCCTAACTGGAATGGGAATGGGTTTGTCGCCCGACTGCATCTTTGGCCCGAGACGTTTCCCGGCGTCACACGATTTTGACGCTGCTGACATGAGATTTACCTCCACGACTGTTAATTAATTTTCGATCCAGTTTGTATGAGCCTGTTACTTAATGCCGCTGCTCCATCGAAGTCTTCATTTGGAGCCTTAAATGGCTTAGGTCAAGTTAGTGAGAAAGGATAAAGACTCCATCATATCCTTTACTCGAGCTAATAAACCAAATTTGACTTCGTAGTCGTGTTCCGCCTTGGCTAGGACGTTTGGACCAGCATCGGCAGGCGCTCTCTTCGCTCTCAGCATAAATCAACATCATTTGGGTGGAAACTTAATTTGGGTTGTTGCTGTCATTGTACGTGAAGGCTGTCCGACCTTTTTTTTTTTTTTACATAATCATGCTGATATTGTATATGTGAGATGGCTAGGTATGTCTATGTACATGTGTGACTTCGTGGTTGATTCGGGTCGAGTCTAGCCCTATAAAGCGGAAATAGTGTTACAGCTGCTAGTAAATCGTAAAGAAGTCATTGAAAGGCTCTGCCGTTTGCTGTTGAACTAATTATATCGCATATCTTTTATCGTTTATTTCCAATGTCGATCGAAATTGTGTATGTGTTACCTCTGCTTGTTGGTTACCTTATTATTGAAATTTACTTGTTTCAGACCTACATCATTTTTGTGATTTGATTCACATTTCCGAGCTCATTGCTGATCCCTTCCCAAGTCAAGTTGATGAGATGAAGTACAATCAAATCTCACATTGCTCATCAATCATGATTCCACTTCTTCAACACTTCATGCCTTGATTGGATTTATATAATTCCTTTTTGAGTATTATATCTGCACTTCTTCATCAAGAGTGGTTTACAAGCATTTACATTACTATTATTGTTTTCTTTCTTTTTGAGACTACAATATCTCTGACGGTTTGAATGTTTCTATTCACCTACTATAGTGCACAATAGCATCGGAGGCTAATTCAAACAGGATGTATTGGGCCATTACCATGTAACAGAATGATGTTGGGAATGGTGAATTAGTCGGAGAATACCGGGCTGTAGACAATACAAGACTGTACGAGTGTGTATCTGATTGGATCGGTGGTGATGTTTTGTTTGATTTTCTAATTTGTTGAGCCCTCAGGCTTGATCAAGCAGAGGGTTGTGGTGAGCCTGCCCGAGGGAGGTTGTCTGCTGGTCCTGGAAATTGGAATTACAGAGCGGGTTGTCAAGAAAGGGATGGTACTTAAGCTTAAGGTACCGTCTGAAGTGAATCCATTCAAGCCCTGTACTGTATCTTACCGTGGTAGTTAGGGTACATCTGCTATCTTTTCTGGAGTTTTTTTCTCAAAATGTTGCTAGTTTAACAGTTTTATTTTAGTCTTTTTTTGGCGTCTTAGGTTATCTTATACAACCCCCCCCCCCTCACTGCCCTGGGTCCGCCTTCCTTGCTTTCCATCCACTGTCCCCAAATCTGTTCTTTCACCTTTACTCAGACTCCAGCTGTCGTTTGTAGACCATCGCGCGTTCAGCCTTCAGCCCTTGCTCTCTGACTACATACATCTCCTCAACATCCCCCCGCGATATCCCTATCTAACAAAACTCTTTCACCTTTCAATCCAATGGCTGAAGTCACCACCCGTGGAGGTGGTCTCCCTCGGTCTGGTATCCAACGCGGCCGTGGTCGTAGCCGCGGAGCTTTCAATTCGAACTCGTCTCCTCACTCCAACTCCGCCAATGGCTTTGGACTTAAGACGAATGGCCACCGTTCTTATCAAGGTCGACCTTCCACTAACTCATCCCACAGCGATGAACCAGAAGAGTTAAAATTGATTCGCAAGAAGCACGGTCAAAACTTGGCTACCATTCGCGAACTCTTCCCTACTTGGACTGATGAGGACTTGCTCATGGCTCTCAACGAAGCTGGTGGTGACTTGGAACTTGCCGCTGCTCGTATTAGTGAAGGTAAGCATCTCACACCTCCCCTAATGCTGCTTCATCTATCCCACCTCTCCCTTACCTCCTTTCCTTCGTTACCAGTGCTTGATTTAGCCGACATCTGTCTTACCTACCTTTACTTCTTTCCATTCCCTGTCTGATTCACTTCTCAGGTCTTACTGAACAATGGGGGTCGGTCAAAACTAAGAAAGATAAAAAGATCATTCCGTCGGCTCTTCAAGCTTCATCACACCTGCGTTTCCAAGCTCCTTCATCTGGGAACGTGGCAAATCCCGGTGCAGACACCCGGGGTGGGCGCGGCCGAAGTGGTACGATATTTTGTCTGGACCGGCTTTCCATATCATTCTCACGTTACGTCTTGCACACGGTTCGCAGATGTGTCCCGAGGCACAACACGCGGTGGTGGTGGGCGTGGAGCTGCGCCCCGCGGAGCTGGTCGTGGTCAGTGGGCCACTGGCTCTTCCCGTCCCGCGCAAGCGCCAGGCAATGAATTCGCTACCACTACTCCATCTGCCTGGAGTCATGGCCCCCCTGCCTCGTGTGTTTCTGTAGATCCGGGTGAAGCTGCTGCTTCCGAGCCTGTAACAACAGCTCTGCTCGAGCCAGCTCCCAAGCAGGCGTCCGAATTTGCAACACTGGCCCCGGCGTCGACGAGCGATGAAAATAAGACTGATGGCGCTTTTCCTCGAGACTCAATCACTCCACCCGCCGAGTCCAATCCCGTGAGGTATACACCCGAGCCTGCGAAACGACCTGTCAGCCGTGTCATACCTCCGGGAACTAAATTGAGTTGGGCTCAGATCGCCAGGTTCGCGGTTTTTTCAGGCTCAACTTGCCCGACCCAAAGTTACTCACATCAAGCTCTCTCTTTTTCCTAGACCGGCCGATCCCCCCAAACCTCAGCCCGCACCGGTGGTCCAAGCCCCGCCACCACAACCTGTCCATGCCCCTGAAGCAGATCTATCTGGGGAGACGCTTGACATGGTCGAGCCAATCTCGCCACCTGAGAACACCCAATCAACCACTGTCTCTCAAACTGTCGATGATCGGGTCACTATCACAATCCCTGAAGCATCTGCAGATGTTTGGCTCACCGAGCCTGTTCCAGCAATCGAGAATATCAAGAAAGCTGTTACCGGTGCCGGCCCTAATGTTTGGAACGAAGATCCTCCCCTGCAGTCCCTCGGTGTTGGCGAAGGTTGGGCCGAAACAGTCCTAGCGCATCCCAGCGAATCCAAAGCAAGCATCTTCGACAGCCAAGTCACAAACGCTCAGTTGCTCACTCCCAGTGATGCCGTCAACATCGCACCACTCGAATTGAACACACCTGTCACGACTAATGTGGTGGACGTGTCGACATCCCCCACTATCCCATCGGTTGTGATTGCTCAAGAACAAAGCACCCAGACCATTCCCGAAACAACTGCTGCCCAAGTGTGCTCGGCTTCACAAACAGGGATTACTAGCGCGCTCTCGGCTCCTCCCGGTCTCTCAAAACGTGCCAATTCCAGGAAAGGGCAAGAAGCCGCCGTTGTGATGCCTGGTAGCGGCACTCCAAATGTCGACCGAATTGGGCTCAAGTTTGGTAGCTTGAGTCTATTTGACGAAGTGTCAGGATCAGATGCTCCTCCTGCTCCCGAAACGCCTTCTCCGCCAATTGCTGCTTCAGAGAAGATCGTATCCAATGAAACAAGGTAAGCGCTACTTGCAAAATAACCGGCATGTTTTTGGCTCTACAGCGCGTCAACTGATTCGTTGTGGACAGCTTCAAGGCAGATGAGCTTGCGAGCGAGATCGTAGTCACTCCCCCTCAGCCTGCGACAGAACCACTTGCGCCACCCACTCCACCTCCGGCAGCTCCGACAGTCGAAGACAAGGTAGCTACCCTCTTGCCACAGCCTTCGGCTTAGGTTCTTTTTTTGCTTCACTGACTTTTTTTCTATCGACTTTCTTCACAGTCGCCCCAAAACATCACACACACGCTGCCCACACAATCGAGTCATCCAGCTGTCCAATCCCAAGCCTCAGCTGCCCAGCCAACATCTTCCGCCTTTGCGTCTCGCTACCCAGCAACAAATCAGTATGCGTCTGCCGAACCAAGTCCAACCGCTCATCCATCAACTTCACTGTCTCACCCACCGCAACAGCAGCAGCAGCAAGCTCAACAACAACAGCAAGATGCATTCCTGCATTACTCGAATTTCAGGCAAGATCACATGGCTGCCTACTTTCAACAGCAGGCGCAGCAGCAACCGCCTCAGCAACAACAGCCGTCCGTAGTCGGACAACACTCCAACAGCCCTGCCCCGGCGAGTCAGACGCCTACCAATTACGGCGCGTTCAATCATATGAGCCAACAGCAACAACAACAACAGCAGCAGCAACAGCAACAGCAACAGCAGCAACAGATACATCAACAACAACAGCTGCTGCCTCCGCAAAGCCAACAACCCACCCAGCCTGGGTTCAGTCAGACTCCTCAAACTGCTCAGGATTATGCATCGTTGTACGGTCAAGAGGCGTTGAGGTCATTGGTAGGGTCCTGTAGCTTTTCAAACACCTCAAATTTTGTTACTTACATACCGGTCGTCACTTCATTCAGGGCTACTACGACTCTTATACCCACGCTCAAGCTGCCCAGGCCGCGTTTCAAAGCCGATCCCCACACGGTGGTGAAGATGCTAGCAAGTCTTCGGTCTCAAATCAAGCCGCTGCTCCTCAAGGCCAGCCTCAGTTAGTCGGCCAACATCAGCAGCAGCCCGCCGTGGCGGCTGTCAGTGCCACAAACCAACAGTACCCTGGCATGCAACCTTCCCCGATGCCGTACCCGTACTATCCATACTACCAGCAGTACGGACAGTTACCGCCCAACTACCAGAACCCAGCCTATCCCTACGGCATGCAAGCTCCCTCGCCGTACTACTCCGTCCAAGGCTCGCAACAGTACCCTGTCAGTGGCGCTCGGAATGCCCAGAACCAGTATCCGATCCAAGCGGGTCCCGGCAGTACCGCTGCTACAGCCGCCACCCCACTTCCAAGCAGCCATCATCAGCAATCACAACACAGCTCTCAGCACACCTTGGGCGGTGGTGTCGGACTCGTTGGTAGCGGGGCAGGCTTCAGGCAAGTTTCACAACCTGGGGTCGGAAGTGCGGGCTCGGCCCAGGGTGTCGTCTCCGGTCTGGTTTCCGGAACCGGCCAACAGCAACCACCCCAAGCGGCACCAAGCTCGATGCAAGCGCATGGCTATTACGGATCGAACTACGTTGGCTATGGCAATGAACCACAACAACAGACCGGTGGTCATCACCACCATCATCCACAGCAGCCTAATAATAACCGCCAACATCACCCACAGCAAGTTGGTGGACCAGGTTCAGGTGCAGGCGGAGAACGCAAGGACCCATTTACGTTCTCATCTGATCGATTCTTTAGTCAATAAAAAGAAAGTTGGAGGGATCTCTAGTTTGAACAAAAGGAGTACCACCAAACAAAAAGAGACAAAGGGAAAGGGGGGATCCAATCAGAGTTGTACCTGTTGTCTTTTTTCTTCATTTCTCTCTCTCTCTCTCTTCCTTTCTTTTGAGCTTATCCTCACCTCGAACCACCCACCGTTATTTTGATCAAAAGCTCAATTGTGTTATTTTATATACTCTCCTGCTCATCCCCCGCGCCCGCTCTACACAATTTTTTTTTCCTGATGCTTCCTTATGCTTTCTACAATGTGTTTTTTTGCCCTTCTCTTTTCTGTTGAGAAAGAGAACACACCGAAAAAGAAAAGAGGAAATGCTGTTTTGGGGTTTCTGTAGTTTCTTTTTTGACAGAAGATTACAGTTGAGACGAAAAAAAAGGGGGGGTGGGGGGAAAGAAAGCCAGAAAACAAACATGTTTCTTGTTGAGAAGTGGAAGGAAAGGGAAGAATAGAGTGAATCGATTTTGGTTCGAATGGCTTACACTATTCCTCCATACGAAAGAAGGTGTCACACAAGTGATACGTGTGAGAACCAGATGTGCAACAAGTAGGAAAAGATGGGACGTGTGAGAATTGGGCGTGAAACGTGTAGGAGAGAGAAGAAGGTTGTAGATATTTGTGATAGCCATAGACATATAAACAGATGTGCTGACGGCGGGACCAGATTTTCCTCGTCATCCTGGACAAGAAAATTCTGAGTCTAACTGTGCCTTCGAACGCCATCGGCACACATTAGTTACAACACTTTTTTGTGACGACAACGAAGGTCTAATCATAGGAAAAGATATATAAGGAGGGTGTATATACTATTATCACTAGACTTAGCAGACATAGATAGTGCGGAATATCAATACAATAGCACTCTAAAAATAAAATAAAATAAAAAGTTACAACACGAAGGAAGAGATGAAAAAAAGGAAGCATGTATGACTTTTTTTTTTCTTTTGGATTTCTGTGCATACACAGTCACACATAGGAATTTCGGTTGAAATGTGATATAAGGTGTCATCAATTTTAGACTATAAAAACATAAGAATGAAACTTGATATATAAGTGATTAGAAAAATTGTACAATTTGGTATAAGTTTATATATACTATATTGACGTCAGTCAGAGCATAGGAAAAGTATTTATGATAACTTTGGTGAGATTCATCTGATTAAATAATGTATGTGTAGTTTTTTTTTTTTTTCTATTGGTACACCTTAAAACTTGGTTTTATTTTAGGGGTATCTTGTAGATTTAAGACCCTATAAAAATAAAACTAAATGCATTTACATATTACATACATATCAGTCAGAATCTCATATGTCCTCCTTTTTATTATTATACTCCATGGGTTCTAAGGGTAGTATTTCAATGGGAAGAGAGATGTATCATAAATTCAATATTGCTCAACAGTCACCACTTCCTTAGTATCTTTCTATAGAGTTCTATCAACTCTTTTTGAAGAACTAAAACCTACCACCACACACACACACACACACACACACACAGAGAGAGAGAGAGAGAGAGAGAGAGAGAGAGAGAGAGGTTAAGTCTTGCACTGCACTTGTTTGTCTAAATCATGAGGGCACACTCAAAAACTCTTGGTTACACAAAGTCACTTTACGCCATCTTGTTGATGAGGCTTATAAGAAGAAGACCTTCTTTGTGCAAGAGTATTTGTGTAAGTGTAAATTTTCTGTCAAAAAAAAAAAACCGCAGTTCAAATGTAAGTATTATCAAGATGAACACAAATGTGGAAAAAAGAAAAGGAAAAAGAACTGGTCAATATGGGGGTCGAACCCATGACATCCGCATCTCAAGTTCATTTGATATTAGTACGGCACTCTAACCAACTGAGTTAATCGACCGATGACGTCATCTTCACGGGATGGCTATCAATTCAAGAAAGATCTTTCCTATTTGAAGCATGCGGCTATAGCCAAAAAAAAAAAAAAGGAAAAATAGATTAAGAGTGGTAGAAAAATGGTCCATAGTTCTAAAAAGGGGAGGGAGGTGGGAAACAAAAAAAGAAAAATGTATAGCCATCAAGATCTAAAACAATTGCGCCCTCGATAACGGCGAAATTGGGGTGTGTGTGATTCATAAGGTGAAAATGGCTGATTCTTATCACAATTTGTCACTAGAGAAGTCTGTCAACCATGAACACATTATTTTGTTTTCAAAAAGTGAGTGTGACTTTAGTGTTCCACATAATTTGAAAATGGGACATTTAAAGACCATATCGATTTTGTAATTGAAGTGTCGAATTGGAATAAATATCCATAATATATCGATAGGTTGTCCCGGTACCAGATTGGTAGCACGATCCGAGATTTTATTGAGATATCCGGTCTTTTTACGCTTTCTGAACAACTTTACCCTGCGGCGCAAAAGGACTATTCAAGTCAGACGTGTTTGGTTTTCCATAGTCTACCTATTCCACATCACATTTACCTACTCCAATCAACACCCTTTCGCACTTGCTTCAGCTTCCTCTGCTCCTCACCATGCACATGTCCATCTCAACTCCAGAGCTGAGGCCAGGGCAGTACAACGCTCACGATCACCAACGCAAAATTGACCATCGAAGCCTTATTCCATAAACTATGGATCACTCTTAAATGATTGGGGTGAGGTTCTCATCAAGTTACTCTTGATCAAAACTCTCAACAAAATTCAAGTATCAGATCATATCATACTCCTTCTACATTATCATCTCTCCCCGAATATCCGAATTATTCTTTACATCAAGATTTCAAATGGATTTTAAAGAAAGGTTATTTAAATTCATGAAAATTAGAATGACAAAATCAATCATCTGATTAAGTTTAGTATACTTCGTGCTGTTATCATTGAAGTCTATGATCTTACTTCTAGTTACTGTTCTATACATTTAGACATTTTCTTCTTCTTCTTCTTTAAAACAACTTAGAAATCCTTACTGCATTTACTTTAATTTCATCAAGCAGTCAGTAATTGGAGCCTCTACACCACTTTTTTTTTTTTACAATTTTAACACTTATAAATTACTTGAAAAAAAAAACCATAGCCAATTAAAACTTGATTTATCTTCATTGATTTTAATCTTAGGTGTTGGTTTTTATTTTATTTTATGTTTTTTATGGTTGGACAACATTAGGTTCATTTTTAACTTTATTAGGTAAACTTTAAGCTTCAATTAAAACCTTTTGTCTTTTTTTTTTTTCAGAAAGTTTATTCAAGTTGGTAAATTCAAACCGGATCAACGAAATTTTTTATCAATAAATTCACGTATTTCTCTTTTGCAAACTGTGTGATTTAGAGGTATTGGACAGGTGAAATGCTTCAAGTCAGCTTTTATGCAGCTAATGAGATGAATAAACAGAAATCTATGGTTTCAATTTTTTATCTGTTCGCATTCTGTTTAAAGTGGTGTAGTTAGTTGTACTGCTAACCAAGAAAAAAAAACGCGCTCTAACTATGTATGTAGCTAGAAGAAAGTTAGATTCCTTTTTGTAAAGATGAAATCACCCTGACTGGGCGGCCTCTTCTTTGAGTTCGGGTCCACGCGCTCAGTGAACAGCTGTCCGGTGATGAACGTGTTACCGGAGGACTGGATCAGCTCGAGAAGATCTTTCCCCAACGCGTCCTTGTTCTTGTCCGTCATGCCCTGGATATCATATAACACGTCTCCTGCATAGTGCTTGATGAGGAACTTATTCCCTCTTGCCTCGAAATGCGGATTGCTGGCAAGCATGCTCGTTCGTTGAGCAAACGAGTTATCTGCGGCGGATGAGTCTGCGTGTGCTGTCGCCGTTGCATCGTTCATGGCAGCAAAAACTCCAGGTGGACGCTTTTCATCAATCAGATCGCAGACAATTTTATTGTTGAAGAACTTGATAGGCGTCCAGGTGATCTGTTCAGCTGCGTATTCCTCCTGTTCTTTCTTTAGTGTCAGCTCGATAAAGATTTGCTGAAGACGCTCATTGACGTAGTTGATACAGAGCTGTTCAAAAGAGTTGTCTGTTCAAGATTTCGTAGGAAAATCAGTGAAAGAAATAGAGGCTGGTGATGAAAGACATGAGGCAAAGCAAAGATGACCAACTGTCAAAGATCTCAAAGCCATAGATATCTAAAACACCTAACACGTTGCTTGCTTGAGATTTTGACTTCATCGAAATGTTGACTCGGGCTACGATCCATTCAAAGAGATTGTTGTAAATGGCTTTCGCGAGCGCATCTCGTGCTGCAGCGGCTTGGACGGGGTTCAGGGGAACCTCATATACACTCCCCCGTCTCATCCCACGTTGGGTCTCCATTGTTCGAGTCGTCAAAACTTTCTTGACCATTCCCACGTCAACCTCGAGCAAATAGGCAATGAACTCGGCCACACTCTCATCTGTCACATACGCATTCCCTTCTTCGTTTTCTGCATACTGAGCATTCCCGAGCCATAGCACGGCGGCCAGCATGCGTAGGATATTAGACTGTTCGCTCGCGCTTAGACCGATTGTCGACATCGCCTGAAGTGTGATATGCCACTCTTCGACATCATCCATCTGCGGTACGTCGAGACAACCGGCGCGAGAGGTGTAAAAATATGCTGATGGTTCTTGAATTCCGTATTCCTCACGCTGCTGAGCCGAAGCGCCCTTAGTGAATTGATAGAAAATGTGGAAATTGCGCTCATCATCAATCTGACCCACGATCCGACCCTATACCTCATCGTGCCGACCAAAACGGGCAAAAGGATTGAAAAGAAAACATGCACGTCTATCAGCATACGGTTGCGTGAAAAGAACGGGAGATGGACCTGAAACTTTTGAAAGGGAGGATTGAACAACCTTTTCCAAAAGATAATTTGTGATCATCGCCCCCACTGGCTCTCCATTCGGCCCAAACTCGATTTCAAGGTATTTTCCGTGTCGACTGCTATTATTATTACGCAACGTTTTGGCGCACCCGAAGCTTTCGAGGAGTGGGTTGGTAGCGAGGACCATGTCTTTAATACCGGTAATACCTTTTCCTGAAGCAGCGCCACCACCACCGTCGTCCTCACCCGCCACAGCGGCAATATACTCCATGATCTTTTTAGCTGCCTCCGTTTTGCCCGCGCCTGGTAAGGTTGAAAACTGAAGGGATAAGACAAAGGATCAGATGGGGCAATTGAATAGGAACGTACCAGATTCGCCAGAGATGATCACACACTGGTTGGTGCCATATGCCCTCATATTGTAGTACATGGATTCTGCTACCGCGTACACGTGGGGAGACATCTCCAGCCGGTTTTTGCCCTTGTAGGATTGTAAGATCTCAGGTCCATAGATCGGTAGGAGTCGAAAGGGATTGACGGAGATGAGAACATGCCCAATGTAAGTCTATGGCCAGTGAGATTATAGTAGAGTCAGACGTCAGCTAAGGCAAGGAGTGAGGTTTTGAAAGTGTGATTGAGGATTCAAGTTTTACATAGATCTCCGCATTCTCAAATCTTTT
>AXDO01018713.1:0-11170 GCA_000500795.1 Endocronartium harknessii PhW48OC | reverse complement strand
GTTTCTAGGGCAACTCTTGGCCAACTTGTGGTTACTGGGACAACCATGGTCAACTTGTGGTTGAGTACTTAATTCAGTGTTGTGCATCCATCCCTGTTGTAAGTACATACTTATGGCTCTTGATAATAAGCCTGTGCTGTGATTATTCATTATTACATATGTACTTTCATTAGTATTATATGTAATCTTATGTTACATTGCTATTTACAGTCTTTACTGTTACAGGGCTTTCTGTAGTTTGAAACTCTATGGGGTTGCTGGGCATTCCTCAGGTTTGATATTACATATGTATTCTTATTAGTACTATATGTAATATTTGTGTTACACTTGTATTTACATGTGTACTATTACATTACTCTCTGTAACTGGTGTTTGACAGTCTGTGGGACTGCTGAGCAGTCCTCAGGGCTGAAAACTTAGGTGAACCTAGATGCAGAACATTAGTGTTTGTGTCAGCCTAGCTCTAAAGAAAAGTCAGTAATATCATGAAATTCAGGCTAGCTACTAAGGATATAAGTTGTTATATGTGGATATGTTCACTATCAACTTTTTGTAAAGCCTTATCTGAATATATCAGGCTTTAATAAGAAGTCAAACTATGCTTGTACTTCTCTTCACTGACTCTTATTGGCCATGGCAATCACTCTAGGTGAGATTTCAGTATACACAAGTAGTGTAACAGGGATTGATTAACCCAAAGTTGAATATAAGTTACAGAGTGTCCAAGTAGTCAGTACTTGATCCAGAAACACACCTAAAGTTATATATAAAAGGGGTGACAAATCAACTGACTCTTGTTTTACTTCTAGAGGGTGGATTTGTTGAAATTTAGAGGTAGTGGATGTGAGAGAGATCTAGTATATGTAATAAAGCAAGAAATTAATCAAATATCTCTAGTAAAGAAGGGTGATCATGAATTTAGACTTCTAGAAATGGAAACAGACAACTCTACTAATAATCCTTAGAATATAAGAGGGGTATGTTATAATTATACTTGTAAGTATATGTATTTCTTTTAATGAAGTGGTAAGTGATGATGGGCAATCACCACAAGTCAAGGGAAGCTCGTTTACAGATGTTCTGAGGCCTAGAAGGTACTCACAATTTTGTGTATTCAATTTAATCCATGCACTTTCTCATTGTAGAGTACTTTTTATTCCTTTATTTCATGATTACAGTAGTTATTGAACTAGTAACATTAATCTATCTTGTTTGGACCAATAATAAATCTTTCATTACTTGAGGTCAAGGATAGAATGAAAACCTGTAGTGTATTTATTGACAAGCTAGATTAGTTCCCTTGTGCTTTATTGTATTTAAGTTATTTCTCATGTCAAATTTATATGTACCATGTGTAATACTTTATTTGTACTACTGTACATTGAGTGCCAGGTTCACACATGTGTGTTTGTCACCCCTGAGGTTGAATTACATATCAAATAGATGACCTGTCAATGATTCAACTATGTGTAATCCTTTATATTGCTTGAGGATCTGTCTATGATCAACAGTACTGTATTACACATGTCACTAGTACAGCTCCAGTACATTTGATGACAGTTCCTTGGTGTAAAACATGTGTTTAATTAATAAAACTGTTTTCAACTGTAGCTCTAAAACTACACTAGCTATTCTGTATTGAAGTTCTACAGTACATTTCTTTGAAATATATTGTTTGTATTGGTACTTGATTAGTTAATAGAGTTATCACTTAACTCTAAAATAAGACTATAGGTTATTTTGGTCCATAGAATTCAAATCTGCAATAATATTACACTTAATACTCATCCATTATAAGTGTACATGCTTGTGTAACATGTTTACACATGATTTACAGTGTGACTTAAGTCTTTTCTGTGTTTCCTGTAATATGTAACTATAGTTTATTTTACTCATAGTTTCTGTTACTGTAATAATAACATGTAGTTACATATGTGTAAAATGTGTTTTGTTTATGGCTATCTGTTTACACCTATGTTTACAGTAGTAATTATAACTCTTCTGTCTCAGTTGTAATATGTAACTATATGTAATATTGAGCATAGAATCCATTTCTGTGATAATATTCTTCAGTTGGTAAGTACAGTATTGTGTTTATACTCTTGAAACTGAGTATGAGTTGTAATTGTCATTGGTAGCACATGGCACTTTGGTGCTCAGGGCTGACAGTTTGAAGAGGTGATTTTGAAAGTTTTTTTTTTTTCTTTTAGGGGGAAGGAAATTGTGGTGTCTGTCATTTAAAAAGAATGTCCAAAAAAAATTTGTATACACTCATCATCTTATTCTGAGTTTTTTATCCAATGTAATGAATTTCTTATTACTGAAAATCAAAATGAAATAAGAATGTTGCAAAAGTGCATTGATTGACTCCCATTTTTGGACAGGGAAATTCTCATCCCATTACCAATTATGCTGACTTTCAGCCCTTGAGTGAAAACCCACCTCAGACTACAAAGAACAGTGTTACAAGAAATGTTACATAAGTAAAGTCACATATAAAACCATTTAAAAAAAACTGTTCTTGTACTCAAATCCCATAGCTGTACTAGAATATGAATATTACATATATATATATACATTTAAGTATAACTTACATCTCATATCCAAGTTTCAGGGATAAGAAATCCTAAACCATAGATTACACTACAAATACAGAACCTTTAAAGATAACTGTATTATCAGTAAGCCACAGACCCTCTCAATTTATCTACTTCTGGCTTAACTACATCTCTAAAATTCTAAAACACATGGCTGAGCTAGAGTTTTCAAGAAATCAGAACCAGGAAGTAGTTATGAAGACCCTAGTGAAGACCCAATCCAAATTCCCAGAGCAGTCCAAAGGAAAAACACCTAGAAACATGATAACTAGTAGAACAAATGTTGAGTATAAATACTCTAACTCTGAGCAGACAAAAAAAGAGGAATCACTTGAATAAATATCTACTGTTTCTATAGGACCTCTTCTATAAAAAATCTCACCCTTATATGCTCTTTAGTCTTTTTGAAATTCACTTATAGCAGACTATTCCTTATATTAGAGCCAGCTTTATTCTTGTCACCATTTTTCCCTTTTCTATTGGCTCAAGTTGAATCAGCTTGCCATCATTTTCACATCTTTAAAAACTACTCATCCCCAAGAGATAAACTGGGCCTTTGATAATTCCTCCCTTCAATATCAAGTTCATAGTACATCTAAGGTACCAAATTGTTTCTGAGGTCCCTCTCAAAATCAACCAGGTTACTTGTCATAAACCTTACTAGACAAGCAGGCTTGTCAGTTAAAGATCACAAGGTTTCAGACTCAACTTGGTCTCAATAGATTCTTTTTAATACATGCTTTGTGGTTTATCAGAGCATGAGTCAATCATAGTTTCATTCAGTATCTACTTTGACACTACAAACAAAGTAAATACTGACACCAATCCAGATCACCACCTGCTATGCTATGAAGCCCTTCCACAAATTCAAATTTTCTATCACCAGAAGCTCTTCAATACTTCATACTGCCTTCAGTCAAATGGATGAAGATAAACAGATAGCTTCAGCCTCCAAAGATCTTCTCTCTCCTCAAGTTGTGGTACCTAATCTTTCAAGCACTACCAACAAAGACATCTAGGACAAGCTTGTCCTAGATTTCCTTGGACAGGCTTTGTCCTAGTTTTTCCTTGTCCAAACAAGGAACATCTAGGACAACTCGGGTCCTAGGACTTCTAGAACAACCATGTCCTAGTAGTTTCTGCTGGCAGTGAAACTCACATCTAAAGTAATTCAAGTCTCATGAAAAGCTTATAAGAACCCATCCAAGCTTTCCTCATTTCTTTCTCTTCTTTCTGTATCTGATTCATCTCTCCCTCTTTTAATTCTCATCATTCTTTAATCTGCATTTCACAACTTCATTCAGTCCTTGTCTGTCATTCTCTGTGTCATCATCCCTTTGATTTTGTCAAGTCATTGACGCACACCCTTAAACAACTTTCATTGCCTACATTTGTAATATTGATCTACTTACAGAATAACATTCATTCTCGTGCTTCACCTACTTAAATTTGACAAACATGCAGCATACCTTTGTTAAATCATCTTTGGTCACTCTCACCCTCAGTCAATGGTCTCAAGCTGCTAACGCCTGTGAAGGTTAGTTCACTTTGACTCATTTAGTCCTTTTTTTTTTTGAATATCCTCATTTATTTATTGCACTCACATTGAAATTTAATTACTTTTATTTTAGTTTAAGTCAGATCAGCCTATGGCTTCAGAAGTTGATCAACATTTGGTAGCAGGTTTGGATTGACTTGTGATTGGACTGATGTCAAAACTGTCTGTGGTTTTGATTTCAACTCAAACTCAAGTCAACCCAATGATTGACACTTAATAACCTCTGCTACATCTTGGCACAGCTTTCATCCTTCATCACCCTTTTTGAATTATAGCCATGTTGTTTTTTTTACCAAAAAAACAAATGTATTTGGCTGTTTGTAATGAAACATTTATTATGAGACCTTATGAGAAAAAAAAACAGTGGCCCATTTCAATACATTGAATATGTTTAATTCTATTTAATTAAGTTTTTGTAAACAAACTCAGTTTGTTTAAGTTTACAGACTTGTTTATTATTAAACACAAAGGTCAAATCATTCACTTGTTTGACCTTATCAAACTTGTCAGGTGCATAAGTTGGATTTGTTAAGATTCCTTAAAATTCATAATATTCTACTTGAGTGAGGGTGGTAAAAGTCAGTTGATAATGGCAGCAGAAGCCAACAGTTCATCATAATACACTAGTGCATTATCTATGAGCTCCATTCCAATTCCATAACTGATACCTCACTTCTCAAGTCACTCTGGGTCAAGCCAGTGGACTTTCAAAAAGGAAGTCAAGCTAAAGATCTTGTGTTCTTGAAGAATAGTGATAAACTCCAGGATTAATACATCTAGAACATGTGAGAATTGAAGGTATTCCAACAAGGGTGGAAAAGGCATGAGGTTGGTGGAATTGGATCAAGTGATTTTTTTGAGACAGGGCAGTGTCTTCAGGGTGTTACTGATGTAGTTGAATAGTTGCTTGTTTTTTTGGAGGCCTTTTGGAGCACTATCAGCTATTCATCACTTCAGGCTTTCCCACACAAAGCCAGGAAGATGTGTTGAGGGGCTTTTGAGATTGACAGTTGGTGTACCCTTTGCCTAAAACAAAAGAGATAAAATGTGTATGTAGGACATTAGAACACATCCTCTTCAAAATGAGATGTAATTCACTTACTAATTCTTGGGCCCAATCCACAATATGTTCATTTGTCAATTGCATGAATTGAGTGACATTCTCCTTCTTGTTATACACTTGGAAGACCTCAGACCCATTTGAAACAGCTGTACTGTACTTGATGGTAAGTTTTTTCACATAGTGCAACTCCATGCTTTGAAGTGTAAGATCTGATAGTTCAGTGACTGAGGTTCCAAGGCCAAGCTCAGCATTTTTGGCAATCGGACAAGGCTATTCCAAAGCAAGGTCCTACACTATCTTGTGGTCACATGTATAAGTCTGCAAAATGCCAGGAATGGATGATTTGAGGGTGACAGAAACAGGAAAATTATGAGGATCCAGTTCTGAATCTTGATTTTCCACACAGAGCCTTCACAAGTGACCTCACCTTCATCAATCATGAAAGAAATAATTGATGAAGAAGGAGGACTCAGAAAGCTCTGGTCTGTCAGGTATTTCAACTGCCTCCAAATAGGGTGAAATAGGTTTGAAAGTGTGATAAATCAGAAACATGAAACAAGTATCCGTGACAAGCTTGTGACATGTGAGTCATTTATGAAAGATTAACAAAAGATAAAAGGTCAGAGAAGAAAATTAAAGAAATGTTGTGCAAGGAAAAATACTAAACAGATTTTGATATTTAAGATGTTTGGAAAAACTTTAACAGAGGGGACTCACCACTTCCTCATCAATCCTGGAATTAGTTCTCTAGATCATTGGCAGCATCAAACCTCTGGGTTTGAGAACATGCTCCCATGCATCCTCAAAGCAGTCACAGAGGTTCTTGTTTGAATCCAACATTCTCTCCTGCCCTTTACTGGAAGAAAACAAGGTGATTTAAGATTGAGAGAAGCACACCCTGGGGTATCAGGTGGTTAGTAAAAATGTGTCAAAATAGGCTATGTAGCCACTTAATGAGCTTGAGAAGCTTCTGTGAGAGAAACACACACCTAGCACACAAGGCTCAGGGGATCAGCAGAGAAAGCAGTAAAAAATATGACAGAGTTTCTAATAGTGAAAGTCACAATTGTTTAGTGATTGATTTGAGCTATAGAGGTAAAAGAAGTTTTAAGGGATATGTATTCAAGTCACAATTTGATTTGCATTCCCAAAGTAGAAACTGAAACTCTCAAGTTCCAAGTTGACTTATTCCCAAACAAGAAAGATAACCACTGTAGAAAGTTGACCCATTCCCAAAAGAGAAAGAAAAACTCAAGTCAAAAGTGATATATTCTATTCATAAGTCCTGAGACTTGTTGCAATTGCACAGTTCCCTTATGATCCTGAAGACCTTGACACAGATAACTTACTATACCATAACATTTCCCCCATCTGTAGTTTCCCAAAATGTAAATATGCCATTGAACTAGCTTTTTTAAATCTGCAGTCCAAAGAATTGCCCTAAGCCTGCCTTCAGCCCATCAACTTTAGTAAAAATGGAATTCTTGAATTCTGAGAGTGAAGAATTGCTTGGAAAAGTGTGAGAGGGTTTCTTGAAATGGCACACTTTTACTCCTTCTTTACCCTTCTCACTTTGGCTTCCCACAGGACCCTTAGATGGGTCAATGGCCTTTGGAAAGAACCCATTGACTGCAAGGTCTGATTGAATATTATGAACTGAACAGACCAAAAACCATCAATGATTTGTTTTCAAAAGGCACAAAGAGATACTTGCTACTGACCTTCTTTAAGTACATCTTCTTTCCTGACCTTTTCCACAGCAACCAGCAAATCTCCATGAACAGCAGGAGACTGTGATATTGTGAAGGGTGTTGGGCACAGTATTTGAGTTAAATTGAGAGGCATAAAAATCCAGAGCAGATGTAACCATAATGGGTGAGGTTCCAACACTAGAGGTTAAAGGCAAGTTGGGTGCAGTGAATTTGAATCAATCATACAGGCTCTCACTGTGGTTTAGGTGGTTTTTGTTGGCATACCCTGGAGAGCCATTTGGGCCCACTTAACACCCATCTCCTGTATCCTTGTAAGCTATTGCTTGACAACTAAAATGATCATGATGCATGTGGATATGACTTCACATTGAAGGATCAGCCCATGCTTACAGACCAAACAAAAAGGAAAAATAAGGCACTTACTATCCTACAGGGCCTTGGGCTGAAACCACTCACTTTGGTGTAACATAGGCTTGGGTGTGCAGGGAAGCATAATTGTAATGGTACATTCTGGCATGGGTATTTCAAAGTCAGTTTCCCACAGTGTTCAAATCACATCTTGACACATAATTTACACAGAGGTATAGTTGGATTGGAACTCACTAACCTTTTGGTTATCTTATTGAGCAGGTTTGTCAAAGGATTGGTTGGATTGGTGGGCTGTCAAAATTTTTGATCAAGAAAAATTTAGGATGGTTTTTTCTTTTTGCATATTTTTTTTGGGTGGGGGTAGATGTGGTACTGTAAGAGACCCGAGACGGGTCGGATCAGGGCTGAGCGGGCCTATGGCCAGCAGGGCTAGGCCCGCATTTTTTTTTTTCAGTCCTGTTACGCAACTTCTTCCTGGTTCGTTCAAGTGAACCAGGAAGACCGTAGGTCTGCGAAGGACCTGGAATCCACCCAGGTCCTCTTGGGAGCAGCAAACTCGGAATTCGACATCCTCTCCTAGTTAGACTGTATTGTGTTCAGCTCTAGACTCCATCTATGTCATTCGTTCTTGCTTTTATGCTGTCCCAAGGTTTTTAAGACATAGAGATGAGAAGAGAGATCAGAGATCACTGATTCCTCTGAAAGAAATGATGTGGACCCAAAGCTACATACTTCTTCATAAATCTGAATGAGCGAGAACATCCTTTAGCACTTCAACAGTCTCTACAACAGGAAGGAATGTGGTTTGGAAAGGAACAAAATCAAACTCTGTTATGACGGAGAGGAATGTTCTGTTGGAAAGAACCATATTCAAAAATTCCTCTACTCAAAAGTTTTTTTTTCCCCAAGGTTTCTGGCAGTCGTTTGCTTGGCCACTTCTTGGCTGGCTTGCATTTTTACATGGGGGTAAAGTGACCTGAATCATAATGAAGCATGTTTGAAGGTGGATCGGTTTCGAAAAGCGAAGATGTATGCTGAGGCACGAAAAATTGAGGGAATGGCACCTTTTTACAAAGCAAAAGAAGGAAACACAAGATACATTGTTTTTGGATGAAACGAAAAGCGCAAAGGAGTTGACCGATTGTCCGTCCGTCTGAGGTCCCTCCCCTTGGATCAGAAGGCTTAAAATGAGTGACGCAAGACCCAACCTCGCCAAGAAAAAGTCAGTGTTGTTCTCCCTCGGCGATGACTCTTGGGCGAGTACATCCATGGCACCCTACGAAATGCGACGGAAGAGAAACAGTTGCGGAAAAACAAAAAAATTATCAGACACCGATCCAGCGTTGCTTTGAAATATGCCTAAGACTCACTAATAGGGTTAGCCAGTCCCTTGCATTCATAAGCGACCAAACTAGGAGTGAATTGATGACAAGCTATGATGAAAAGTTTGAAGATAGTAGAATGATGAGAAATGCAAGTGTCGGAGATGGGGTTCATAATCATGCTCGTGCTCACTGATGTTTCCATTGCGAACAAAGTGACCGTTGCTGTCCACTTGGCGAAGAAACCAATCACAATCAACCTCATCGTTATTTCCGTCTACCTTGAAGTCAGTCTGTTCAACGGCTCTTTCCGAACGCCTAGCTGCCTTCAATGGGCTGTCCACCACGCCGTGTATTAAAGAGCATCCGATTGCTGCGACCCGACGGACGGCTAATGGGCGAAGGGAGCACCCATGAGATGACCGTCTCGTCAAGACCGAAAATTCATACGCAGCATTCTACTCTGACACTCACCTCCACGTCCCACGGTACCATTACATGTGCGGCAAGAATAGTAATGCCCGTGAATCTCCGTGCAATCTGGCAGCGGGTCACGAGTAAAGTCAGTCTAAAACACGGTTTTAGATTAAAAAAGGACAGGACCTGAGGAGATGGAACTCTCGCTTACCAAAATAAGGGTGTGGTCGCTGCCGATGTTGCTGCCATTGCGCTGCACAGGTGATCACGGTCTGCTTCTTAGTGTGATCAACTAATTCAAAGTTGTCACCTGCAACAAGGACGAGCGAGGCAGAAAAAAGACCAATGACAAGAGAAAGCATAAATGGATGTGAGAATGAAGATGGCATCTTTGCAACCGAACAGATGAGAAGAGCTCTAGAAAATCAATTGAGATTAAGGGAAACGATGAGACTGAAAGGCGGATTGAGCCGGTCGGCGGACCGCCACGAGCTCCTCCTTATGTCCTCTTTCAAGAATCCCTACAATCAATTTTGACTGTACAGTCGTGAGGTCGGACAGGACTTGAAAGATGGGAAATCCAACGCGATACGTGAAGGATCTCTTCTTGTTGTTATGCCGCGCTGAATATTTTACAATAGGTACCAGGCCCTCCACTCGGACGCTTTAATGATTTAGAATGATACATGCACGCCACGGGCGAAAGTAAGAATTCATAATCTCCCAAATGGCTGAAGGCTTATCGTGAGGCGTACGCTTTGGCTCTTCATGAGTGCCCCCCAGTCGACGATTTGGACTTTGAGCGAAGTTCACCAGAGGCCCCCTACTAAGGTCCACCGCACGCGTGCCGCGGAACTGGCGGATCTCCTGAACACAGCAGGGTGTGAAGAAGGACGTGCTCCTCTTTCATCAAAAACTCATACATATCCACACCCTGTGAAAATAATGACGTCCATCTCCGCCCGGCCCTGATTGTGTAGCCAGGGTTTTTTTTTTTTTCAAAGTGCGGTTTGTTTTTACATTTCACACTATTACACCTAATATTTAGACCTAGTCTCTTAGGGCGTAAGGGGAAGCTAAGAAACTAACAAGTACATCCACTGAACAAGCCGCGATGAAGAAACCGGCAAGCCGTACTTAACTGGTAGGGACTCTATGCAGAGGAGGGGGGAAGATGAGTGTAAAATAAAAACTAAGAAGATTCCTTTATATAACATGAAGTCTAAGTTCTCTCTGCCAATGTGTTATAACTCCTAAGATGTTGGAACCTTCCTTTGTCTTCAATGAATAAAACCAGATGTTTGAAAAATGAGGGGATGTCGAGTAGTTTCGCAGCATTTTTGTAGTCCATCGTAATTTTGTCCTTTCGTAATCGATTCCATAGTTTTCGTCGTGCTTTTACGTAAGCTTTGCAGTACACTAGAAAATGAGCTGTGGTTTGAACGTAAGCTCGCAATGAGGGTACATTGCTGTCTTTTCCGCTTGGATCCTCTTGAGGTAATGTCGAAGTGGGCTGTGTCCTGATCTTAACTGGGAAATTGCGGCCGCCTGTCCCTTTTCCAATTTAGCAAACGCGTCAGATATCTTTTTTCCCGTGGTCACATACGGAGGACGATTTAGGGGAACTCCCCTTGTTCCAAAGAGCTTTCTAGCCTGAGCTTTAAGGAAAATAAGACTGATATGTAATTGAACTTGAGTTTCGCTTTCTTTGATCGCCTTTCTGTCATGTCAGCTCGCAGTATCGAAACGTAGCCAAGAAAGTGCACATAGAATTCCGTCCGCGTGAGAGATTGGCTTGCATTCTTTACTTGTGATGTATGATAATACAAACCGTAAAACAAATCCCAGATATCAGTTTTTAAACCTTTTGTGGGGCTCTCTTGAAAAAATAAGCCAGCTTGAATGACTATCAAGAACGTCTGAGATATTCCTCTTGAATAGACGGACTCGATTGCTGAACTTGCCGTAAGGGTCAATAAAGTAGCAGCTAGCTATCAAATTGTTCATTTTTTTTTCGTAGGTTTCCTCCAAGCTAATCAATCCCTTGAACCAACCAGTATTATAAACTATGAAAATGATCAATTTCAAAAAGCAAAATCACGAGCACGACGAAGAGAAGAAGCCCGAAGAAA
>AXDO01016127.1:0-10517 GCA_000500795.1 Endocronartium harknessii PhW48OC | reverse complement strand
TTCTTGAGCGCTTCTTGAAAATGTTGCGTATGCAGTACGATAGGCTCGTCTGATGTAGGTCCCAGATCGATTCGTTGTCGTAGCCCAATCATAGCGGCTTCTCGGATCAGCGCACCGACATCGGCACCCGAGTATCCCCCGCATCGGTCTTTAACAAGGAGTTCGATCTCTTTCACCTCACTAATCGACAGGTGACTCGATAACGTCTTGAAGATCTCCCACCGTTCAGCGGCATCTGGAAGATCTACAAATATCATTTTGTCAAGCCGACCTGGTCGAACCATGGCAGGATCCATGACATCAGGCCTGTTGGTCGCTCCAATGACAAAGATTTGCTTTCTTGATTCCAGCCCGTCGAGTTCCGTCAAGAGCGTGTTCACGACTCTTGATGAACTTTCGGACTAGAGGGATATAAAATAAAAAAATAAGCCTAAATTGGATTGAAGAATGCTAGGTCGTTAGTGTTAGCATGTAATATACCAGACTGTCATCTCGCCGAGGTACCAGCGCATCCAATTCATCGAAGAAAATTATACAAGGGGCGGATGCTCTTGCTCGTGCAAACACCTGTCGGACTGCCTTTTCACTCTCACCGACATACTATTTGTGGGACGCGTGGAGGCAGAAGAATTTATAAACGGGGTCAATTTTCTTCGGTTGAATGTAAGGCTGAAACATACATGATGGAAAAACAATATACCTTATTAAGTAGTTCGGGCCCTTTGACCGAGATGAAGTTGGCCTGGCTTTCGTTGGCCACAGCCTTGGCCAGCAAAGTCTTACCACAACCTGGCGGCCCCCAGAGCAGGATGCCAAAGCTTGAGGAGATACCAAGTTTCTCAAACATCTCCGGATGCTTTATAGGTTGAACAATCGATATGTTCATTTCGTCCCGTACTGACTTCATTGCACCAATTTGAGCCCAAGTCGTGTCAGGGATCGTTGAAAATCCTTCACGTTTGCAGGAGGGTTGGAAGTTGTCGAGAGCCTGGTGAAAGTCTGTCTGATTGATCCGAATGCGCTCCAGTTGTTGTGGACTCAATTGTCGAGGATTTTTTCTGAGAAAGTTGATGATTGGCAAGTTAGAAAGATGTTCAGGAAGGTTTCCAAACATATCATTCGATGATTCTGCAGGTAGCTGATCCGGCTGTTCAAGTTCATGGGTGGCTAGTTGTGCGGACTCTAGCGGAGCGTCTATGTCGCAGACATCAGGATCATCCGTCATCATCGTATCACCATCTGGTTGATTGGGTGTAACTACATCTTCAAAGACCCTCTTAATGGCAATAACACCGGCTGATGCTGTCAACGCGGTCAAATCAGCTCCCACATATCCTGGGGTAGCGCGGGCAAGCCCCTTGTAGTCAAATGATTCGACCAGCTTTAGCTTGGAGCACAATACACGCAAAATTCTGTGAGAATGGAAGACATTTAAAAAGACACATCAATATTTTGAAAGAGCAAGATATGGAAAATACTAACTGTTCACGAGCTCGTTCATCTGGTACACCCATCAAAATTTCGTGATCAAAACGACCCCCACGCCGTAGAGCAGGATCCAAGCTATCAGGCCTATTGGTCGCGCCAATCACAATAACAGGTTTACCATCGGTTTTCTCCAGTGAAAGATCTACGTGAAACTCCCCCCCAAAAATCAGAAAAACCACAAGATAAGTGTTTCGAGACAAAATCATCTTTAAAATAGCTTACCATCTAGACACGTCAAAAGTTGAGCCACTATCCTTCGCTCCATTTCTCTTTGAGCAGTCTCTCGCTTCGGTGTGATGGCATCAATTTCGTCTATGAACAACAGACATGGAGCTTGTTTCTATCGTCAATCAAACCATCAACATCATATTGAAGATTATAGGAAACTAGATCAAAGGTAGAGGAATTGAAACTCACCGTAGCCTGTTCAAATATATCACGAATGGCCTTTTCACTTTCACCACTCATACCGCTCACAATACTTGTACTAGACACATTAATGAGAGTGATCCCAAGTTGATTTGATATCGCACTCGCTAGCATCGTTTTCCCGCATCCAGGCGGGCCACATAATAGAAGACCTCTAATAGGCTTTAAGCCGGCGAACTCGAATATTTCAGGATGTAGTATTGGAAGAGCAATGAGCTCGAGTAATTTTTCAACCGTAGAGTCAATACCACCCAAGTCAGCCAATGTTACGCTAGAGGTGATAGGTTTAATTAAGGATGTATTCGATCGTGGATTGGTACCACTGTGAGTCGATGGAGCGAATGACTTGGTTCGTTTGATTGGAATAGAAGCAGTAGGAGTAGATGGTCCTGCGCTGGGACTGGGATCTGATTGATTTGAAGGAGGTAGTTTACGTTTAGGTGACTTTGGTTGTTCGATCACCGTCGTAAGTTCAGTCGGTCCAGCGCTATCGGGAGTGGTAGGTTGTGAAGGTTCAAGTTGTGGAGAATTGAGTGAAATTCTATGGCGACGGTATGAGCCCATTATTTGACGATTGAGAAGATTAGTTGCAGACATCTGGGCGCAGTTGTAGATTTGTTGGATGAGTCGATATTTAAAAAAAATCTTACGCGCTCGTGGTCCTCACCGAATCCAAAAAAAAAAAAAAAGAAAAAAAGAAAAAAAAAAACCGTTTTTTACTTAAATCCGCAGCAAATGGCTCATAAACAGTATGTACTTACAGTAAGTGTTAGCTATGTATTTGTGCACTCTACCACACATTAAAGCTGTCAAATACCAAATTACTTACAAGTTAAAAAAAAAAAAAAAAAACTTGGCTTACCACTACATTCTTAGTTGCAAACAAAGACATCCGAGAAAACTTGGAGGACCTTCGAACCCTGACGAAGAACGCCCTCCATTGGAGCTCAACACATGGCGCCCTCTTTGACATCAAGAAAACACAATTAATGCACTTCACACACCGACGAGCCCACCACCCCAACCCACCATTCTACCTGGGAGAAGTAGAGATTAAACCGTAAAACTAATTCCGATGGCTAGGCCTATGGCTAGACCCCAAACTTTTGTTCAACAAACACCTGTATAAGGTCAAGAAACGAGGCCTTGATACCCTAACGCAACTACATTGTATAAACCATTGCTATTGGGGCCTAAGCCCGAACCGGTAGATCCGACTAGTGGACGGATGGTGATCCAAACTCTGTGAGCCGCCAGGTGAGCCGCTTTTTTTTTATTTTGTACGGTGTCTTTTTCGTTAGGCTTGATTATAGGATCTCTCAATTATTGTGGTCCATGAACTATGGACACTACACCTACCTTCTTACACCACCTTAGTTGGCCATCAGTCACCCTCTTGCCTCGAATCCCACCTACGTCCAGCGATCATACTCCTGCTCAATTTTCTCATCAACCTCATGCACGACTATCCAGAATTCGCAGCTAGCCTCACGCTTGAGGATTTTATCAACTTTGTGGTTTTGGCCGCCAAAGTCGTTCACCACTTTGAAGCAGGATTCGGCTTATCTCCCACCGTCACTAGCATCTTACCACACTTTTCACAGGCTATTGAGTTTGACTGCAGGAGAACAATCCAAGACTAGAATTGGCTGGTGAGCAAGACCATCGTTGGATTTGCGTGCTATGATCACCTCCTCTTCACTTGAGTCGGAATCTGAATGGAGGTGTGTGTGGAGAACTGAACCGGTGGTAGGCAAAGATACGTAGGGGTTGGGCGTCCAGTGTCAGGTGCATGATGAAGGCTGTCAAGCTCGTGTTGATAGCCTTCAAGCCTGCATCTAATCTGTTGGAACCGAATATGCTGATCGTGGAAGAAATTGTTAAATATTCTGTAAAACCTATTTAACCAGGTACTAAATGAGTAAAAACCTGGCTTACCGGGATTGGCTCACCACACTACCAATTGTCGGATGCTCCCACCCGAAGGAATCCAAATTACTAATCCCCTTGATCCTTAAACCTAGAGTACTATTCGGCAGCATTGTATGGTACACAGGAGACACAAAAAATAGAGTCGAAAAAAGACTCAGAGTGCTGAGTCTTTGCACCTAACAGACCAGTCTTAGGAGCATTCAAAAACTCACCTAGCAAATTTCGAGCTCATGAAACAAACATGATCTCATTCAGCAACTTGGCAAACTTAGTTCACCACAAGTTCATATATAATAGACTAATGGCACTGCCAGATGATCCGACAAGAAGAATATTAGAGGAATTGCTCAAAAGCTTACCAAAGAGGCACTGCTCTCCCATCCATCACTTACTCAACAGAGACAAATTACTGAAAGAGAAAAAGAAGTTATTTGAGACAATCTGACTGTTCCCAACCTTACAATGTAATCAACAACCTAGAGTTGAACTGGGAAGAGGCCAAAAAGATTGTCTCCAAACAAGTAGAGCAGGACAAAGGAACAGGTGCACTAGTCATGTTCAAGGAAAGGTCATTCATAGAAGTGAAAGGGGGCAGAGCAGCATACACAACACAAAATGAAACATTTCAGGAATCACTAGGCCCAATTAAGAAACTGAAGCTATGGGACTCCTCTTAGCATTAAAGAACTTCTACTGACTATACAAAGACAAATATTTGGCCCTGAAAATCTTCTGTGATAGTCAATCAGCACTACAACTCCTAAACAACCCAGCCAGACAAAGTACAGCACACTGCTTAGCTAACAAACTACATACAGCACTGAAAAGAATTTGATCCCCAATCTGACTCTACTGGAGCCACACCACAAAGGAATCTATCTAACTGAAGGAGCCATCAAAATGGTAAACTGGGCACTGAAGAACAAAGTGATGTTACTGAACTAAGATACAGCTTGAGCAGCCTATGGAAATTGACAAGAAACAAGTTCTACATAAGGGGAGTCCCTCTGAAAGGCCCTCCTTACATAATGAATGGCAAAAAGATAGCTGACTGATATAAAAAACTAGAAAATGGAAAAGCAGCAGCAATCTTCCAGCTACAAGTAGGACACAGCCCATTATGCCATTATCTTAGCTGAGCCAAGACAGGCATTTCCCCCCTCTGCCCAAATTGTGGGGTGACCAAAACAACAGCTCACTTCATCATATACTGCAAGAAGTTTTCAAAACAAAGAAGATTGTCCAGAGATTGACTATGAAAAGGGGGAATCAAAGTCACCTTCTGCAATGCATCAAAACTGCTTGACAACCTGGAAATTTTTTCATGCCCAGTGGACTATATTGAAGATACCAAACATTTTCTTAACCTACAAAAATATGACCAGAGCATTGAGATCCAGTGATCATACGATAGTACCTCTTTTCTTCCACATTCTCTTTCTCATACTCCTTCAATTTACCTGTATATAGTTTGTAAATAAACTTCAAAACTTTAAGCAAACTCTGGTTGGATTCTATCTCAACCAAAGTCTTAATCCATGTTAGGCAGTGGATGGGTTGTAGTCAGACTGTATTCAAAAAACACAGGAACTGTATAGTGGAAAATGTAAAATCAAAATGCACATTAAAAAAATAAAAATAAATAAATACCTGGCTTGTGAACTGAGAGCATCCCCAGTGGACTAGGGATTGTGAGGGTTTTTGCATATGTGGGGGGTCAAACCATCAAGATCTGCTCCAGTGGACTATGGGAACCCTGGGGTGAGATGTCAAGAGTCTCCAAACAGGGGCAGTCAGTCAAGACTCTTGACATCATGTGGCACAGCTTACACATTATGCAAACAGTGTGTTGCAAGACCTGAACTGGCCAACCTTTGGTTCAACACTACACAAACAAAGATTTGTTACACTTAATCCATGGACCCATAACTCATTTCCCATCTTATTCAAATCTCTTGACATTGATTTGTATCTCTTGGAAACAGCAACAACATCTTTGATCACAGCTTCAGCCAGTCCAATCCCAGCAAAAGCTCTATCATCTTTCCTACTCAAACAAAAGACATATACCCACCATGATCAATTGAAGGTGGTAATCACCACCAATATTTTTGCATTGCATCTGGGCATGCTATGTTGAGTAACATGGCTGGGTGTGATGAAAATATGTTGGTGGTGAATTGGCCCCCCTTGAGGATGCTCTACTTCTATATTATAGATTGTAGATGAGAAGAGGTGGACTTGGTATAATGTGTAGGTGTGGTGAGCTTGGTTTGTGGAGTGACATGAAGTGAATTGAGTGCAAGCATACTCATTCACTGTACTGAGGTTCTCCAGTCAGTTTGGGTAGTTTATTGTGTAAACAGTGTATCTTCAACCCCCTATATCTGAAAATGGCATCTCCAGAACTGATCAGGAGTTTCCACAATTCAAGGCCTGCTGAGGATGCTATTGGTACTGATTGGAGGGTTGTGACCTGAGAGCTTCAGCTCTCAGCTGTCCTCAAGCATACATGCTTCATTACTGTCTACCTCTCCCTATCAAAGCTCTTGTTCCAAAGAGAGAAAGGATGGGATCCATCATGCTACAGGTGCTTATTCCTTCAGCTGATCACCAACAACTGTATAATACATGTATGTTAAATTTGATGTATTTGTACTGGTGCAATCAAATGTGGGTGTACCAGTACAAACGCATCAACTTTAAAGTACTTTTATCAGAACATTATCTGTATATCTTGACAACCAATGAACCAAATCAGATGAAAATTAGGTCAAACTTGAGCTGTTGGTTCACAACCCACAAACCCGCACAAGATAAACAAGAATTAGTCTCTGATCCGGTCTATCATTGTTGCTACACCAAGTCTAAATTCTATGATGATGATGAATTTGACCTGGTGCACTGATTTACAAGATTAAATATAAAAGGTTGGTAATCACACTGTTAGGTTTAGTATGATGTATGAGAAGAAAATTAACCTCCGTACAAAAATTACAAATATGCGTATAAAATAAAAGAATGAAAGATTTGTATCTAATATGTATTTGATACTCAACTATACACGACATTCTTAATACAACCATCTAGCCAAAAAAAAAAAAAAAAACCATACATTCATTTTGTACACTCCTGGGTATCTTGGCAAATTTGCCACCTGATGTACCATTCCCCATGGTGGCTGCTGCAAGGAAAAATTCTGGGCCATTATAGCATGGGTTCAAAAACCACAAATGTGACATTGTAGTAGGAACATAGATGATGATGAGACCTCTGTAATATATAAATCTGATGAGGAACTGGCTGAAAATGAGGCTGATGACAGATCTCAATCTCAACATAGGATTTGACAATACCAAAAAAAATGACATAAATGTGTCTATGACTCTTTTTTGGAGGAAGTGTCAGCCAGAGAATAAGCTAAATAAACCAGCTTACATCCTGAGGTCAACAAAGCAATAAAAAACATGAACTTATATTTATAATAGTGTAAGTATCACCTACATATGGATGAATGGACCAAGATGATAAGTATTGTAGAATTAAACATGCTCAAAGTGGGACTGTGTTTTGTGGTCAGGCACTGAACATTATGGACTCTGTAACATAAAAAATCAATGAGGCAAAAGCAAAAAGCTAGGAACTGAGGATTGAGTGAACTAGCAAGTACTATGTATCAAAACAATCAATGTGGAAAATTGGTGATGAATACAAAGAAACACTAGGCAAGAGAAATTTTAAAGAAGGCATCAATGCCACAAACCCCAGACCACAACACACACCGCCAGCAAAAATTACTCGGACAGCCTTGTCCGAGTAATTTTTGCTGGCGGTGACAGAGAACAAGGAAAAACACAAGATGAATGGGCAGATGAGTAATGAATGATAGGCTGATACATGAAAGGAAAAATCAAAATACACAGTATGACCAAAGATGACAAAATCAGAGAATAAGATTTCAGGGATTCACATAACCAGCCTTCTATTCCATCAGAAGAGACAGTTGTTTTTCAATCAAGGCTTCACTGAGTGTGTGTGTGTGTAACCAATACATGAGGAGACTTCTGACTGGAGCAAAAACCACAAGATCAAGTCAGCATTAATCATCTGTCAGGCTCTGTCAGCCCCTGAGTACTTGAGAAGTACCATGAAGCTGCAAATTGTGATATAAATATATTCTTACTACACCTCATAGCTCAGTTTCAAGAGCTATAATTGCAAATTCACTATAAACTAAAATAAAAATAAATATTACAGCATGATCACATGTAGAGTAACCTGTTGTGATCCATAAAACTCAAACAGTAATAAAATACAGAGATATCATGTCCTAGTAAAGCAATGAATAGTAGATCTGTTGCCTTATAATGAGTAGATGCTCATAATAGATAAATTATGAGGGTACAGAGAATAAAAGAAGATCAGACCTCCTCTACAGGGAGGACTAGAATCTGTACATAACAGAAACTCTCAACAGTCTGAATACCATCTAAAGGTATTCTGGGTTTTCTACCTCTGAAGATCTTTTAGTCACCAACCACAATTAATCAAATTGTTGATTCATTTTCCTTCATAGAGAAAAGTTCTCATCTTTATTTCTCTATCAGTTTTTCTGTTTTTCCTTTGATCACTGCAGGTTCAAAGCTAGTACCTTTCTTCTTTGACCCAGCTATATCACACTTGCTGAAGGATCCTCAAGAGTAATATAGTAAGGTAGAGGATAAACACTGAGGCTGGGATTGACCACTAGATAGTGCAAGGGAAAGAGTTGCACTGGTCAGACTCATTGGAATTACCAGATATCTTGTTTGGTTCTAGATAAGTGCAGTTCTCAATTGGCTTTCAGGGACTAGTCCTGAGCATTTGGGAAGTAAAAGAACCCATTATTCTTATTTGGCCTAGAGCCATTGATCATTCTCATCATCTAGAGTAAGGTTTCTTGCCTGACAGAAGCAAGATCCTCACAGGCTCACACAAGTTGGCACAGATGCTTACAAATGAAAACACTTGTGAGAAAAGAAAATGATAAAGAGGAATGAAAAAGTGGAAATTCACCAGGCACCAATTTAATGCCTTGAGGTCTTGATCAAGCACCAACTCTTCAAAGCTTCTCTCCATTTTATAGTGATGGAAGCTTCAGTATGAGTATTGCATGTTTCATACTGTTCTGATATGTAATGTAGCGTTCATTTGATATTCTGAAATAACAATAATCATTAGCCATTGAGACCAATGCATTGTAGTGGGAAAAATGAAAGATTGCAAGGCTTGGCACTTTTCCAAAAATTTCTTGTACATTACAAACTGTTTGCATTTCACATTGGTGGCTAGGCACATTTGCACCCTTTTCTTGTCCTTCAGATGGAGGATCTCAAGACAGTCTAGGGCCGGGAAAATTGATTGTCAGACTGAAAGGTGCATTGCTATCTTATTCATAATATTCAAGTCAGTTTTCCTCTATCCATTCATAACAGGCCTCTGTGCCAGAAAACCCCATTAAATGCGCTCGTTTGACAAGCATGAAGCTCTCAACATTCCTTCCCATCAACCAAAGCTCACCCTCAGGTACAAGGAAACACAATCTCATTGGCCAGTTGAAAGCGCCCCTTTATGAGATATCATTGCAAGTGTATGGATAATGATCAAGGTAATTTTCTTTATCACAATGTTGCACAATTTTTTTGTTTGGCTGATTACAAACGCTCCTCATGAAGATGACAAAAAGAAAAAAAAAAACAACAACAACAGAAAGCTCAGGCAAAGCTTCAATTTGACTATACTTGTTTTTGTTATAATAGTTCTAACTTTCGCTAGCCCAAAATCAACCAACATCTTATCAGAAGCGGAACGGGCCTGTCCAGGGACCCGCATCCCCGCGCTGTCCTGTGCCGTCTCGAATTATGTAATTAATTACTCTGTACAGAAACCTGGATTTGTAATGCAAGACTTAAGACTTAGGTTACCGTCAGGTCTCGTGAGCCCCATTTGAGTTCTGATTTGAGTGGTATTCCCCCTTTGTTTGTTTGGTATTCCCCATTAGCGATTTCATTCACTTTGACTTTTCTTCTCTTCAGCGCGCTCGATTGGCTATTTCGTCATCAAATCTCACACTTTTCTAGATCTTAATTCTCACTCAATTCTCGACTTTTCTTCGAATCCTAAACTTTTCTTCATTCAACACTTCCCATCGACTGTCTTTACTCAACTTGCCCTCCAACCCAATCCAACCAAACTAAGCTCTCCTCTCTTCACGGAAATCTTTTCGAACACTTGGTCAGTCTTTCACTCGATTTTTTTTTACACTGACAATTGCTTCTTGGCAATCTACTTTAAACTTCACTACTGCTTCTTTTGAATCTGTTTCTTTTCCTTTTTCTCCTTATCTTTTTTCCACGGACTTGACCACATTCGAATTGAGACACCCCCAGTCGATGATCTTCGTTGACTTGAAAGGGTTTAGTGGTCAGCTTGAACGCGCGCGTTACGCTACATATCGATCGAGTTGGTTTGCTTCTCGAACGGGGGCCCTTTGACCAAGAGCCCGAGCGGTCGATGATGAATGGGTTGCAATTCCCTCCTCTTATACTCATCCCCTTGTTTTTCCCTTTTTGTCAAGGGGACATACACTAGACTGTTCACCACGTGATGAACGCTCGTATCTTTTTTTT
>KI606399.1:0-10449 GCA_000500795.1 Endocronartium harknessii PhW48OC | reverse complement strand
AGGTGTGCAATGTCATGGCTGACATTTGGGGAAGGCCAAAATAATGATTCCGTGATATGGAATATGGATGGCCCCAAAAATGGGACCTTGGAGACTGAAATTCCACCATTAGAAAAAGATGGAAGAGCTGAAAACATGGTGTTTTTTGTTTGAGCCATGAAGTTGTGGCTTCCAAACAGCAGTCATCACTTGACTGCTGCATTGTTATAAAGACTTTATAGAACTCTTTTCACAGCTGGTTTGATATGTACACTAAGTTGAAAGTACAACTCAGGGCTCAGTGTCATGAGCCCACATATAGATTACATAATATAAGTAGACATAGGTTAGGACAAAGGATTACAGATGAGTTATAAAATACTATCAATGGATATAGTGACCAATGAGGCTGTGCTAGCATAGTATGGTAGGAGAAAGGGCAATCTTTCTACTGAGGATCTGAAAGGTATATAAAGTCCCCTCTCAGATTCTTTCCCCTGTCCCCCCCACATCTGACAACTGAACAGAAAAATAGACTTAATATTTATAAAGGAATATTTGAGTCTTCTTCTCAACCTGGGAATCCTTAGCATTGACTACAAAAGTAGTCTGGTGCACTACCCCTCTGAGAACTCATCTCTGTTTCTTATTCATTTTTTGTATATATCTTTGTACAAGGTCTTGGGTCCTTCTCCAAAGACCATACCCTTATCTTGACAGACTCTGGGTGGAGATCTCCAGGATAAAGACACTGCCAACAAAGACATCTCAGGCAAGCTTGTTCTAGGTTTTCTCAGATAAGATTTGTCCTAGTTTTTCCCCTTTTCAGACAAGGAAAATGTAGGACAATTCCTGTCCTAGGAGTTCTAGAACAACCATGTTCTGGTAGTTTTTTTTAGCAGTGGAAGTGACACTGCCAACAAAGACATCTAGGACAATTTTGTCCTAGATTTCCTTGGACAGGCTTTGTCCTGGTTTTTCCTTGTCCAAACAAGAGACATCTAGAACAACTCTGGTCCTAGGACTTCTAGAACAACCATGTCCTAGTAATTTCTGCTGGCAGTGTGACAGGGAGTTAAACCCAACTGAGTATGGGTAACCACTGGGTTACAAACTCACCAGAGTCAGGGTAACTGCTGGGTTGCAGACTCACAGATGCTAGGGTGACTACTGTGTCACAAAGATTCTTGTTCTTGACCAAGAGTGTCAAATAAACACTCCATTGACCAAGGAAATCAATGGTGATTCTCATTAGCCCAATCCATACCTAAATACTCTCATAAGAGGTCACCTAACTGTAGTCTGTGCTGGTTTCACCCTTCACAGACTACCTTGCCCCCTTTCCTCCAGTCCTTAAATCCTCCAAACCCCTTACTGTAGTGTTGAGGTAGACCTAACAGCAGTCTACCCCTCACATGTAGCAGGTATGGAATTGTGGGATTATCCCTGACTGAAGCATCAGGGTTTGGCAGCCATGTGTTGGGGGTGGTGTTTCATGAGATAGTGTTTGAAGGGGGGTTTGATTGTGCCTGTCATGCCAGATGGAGAAGGCAAGATGATGAGATGGTTGGAGAGATATGGAAGGAGCTTTTGTGGGGCCGAAATTAGCTTTGAGGCACCATTTCCTGGCAACAGCTTGCTGGATAATTGCTTCAGGGTCAGCAAAAGGTGGCAGGGAAGAAGTTCATTGGGTGCTCACACAAAGACCATCTAAAAGTAGGGAAAGTGTGTGGTCAAACTTAGAAATCAGGTGGTGATCTGTGTGAGAAAGTCAGGTGATTGGATAGATTCCTTCACCAAACTCACATGTAGTGGTTTTGAAAGGAACCAGGGAGTAATTTCCTAGAACAAATGCAGGCAGTTTTGATTTGTCAGAGTTAGCTCCAGGGGTAAGTACAACAGAATCAGTCAAAGAAGCCCAAAGGAACCAGAGCATGTGCATCCCACAAGAGAATGTGTGCTCTACTACATACAGGGTATAATGGTGTTTAAATTCATAGTGTACAACAGGCTTTACAGTGATGACTAAGGAAAACCCTTACCTTGCACTTTCTAGTGGTCAAACCAGCCTCAAATTTTTAGCCTCTCCCCAAATATGTACTGAGAACCCCTCAGTAAAATGTAGTCATCTTGGTCCAAAAAGGGAAGGTGTTAGCTCTGAGCCTAGGTGATAATTAGAAAAGGCCACTGGTAAAGACCAGCAAGAGAACTAGACAACTTTTGAATAGGGAAGAAATTGCCCAAACCACTACTGTATATGTAAGTCAGTAACCATGAAATCCCATAATACTCTAAAGAGGTATTCCAACTGTTGGAAATCTAAATATGATGAGGAAGGAGGGTGGGGGAGTGGTAAAGGAGGTCTGGTTCTCCTTCTATACCAGGTGTCTTCACTATCCCTTTGTGAGCATCAATCAATGGGGAAATCTAACCCTTCTCAACTTGAGTCAGGGACTGATGTCTCTATGTGTTTTGTCTTTGATAAATCCAGCCAGAAATATTCTGGGCCTGATGGTGGGTTGTATAGTGGAATGTCATCTTGTTTCAAAAATGTATGTACTACACCCTACTACTCAGTAGGGTATGGTTGGGGTACATGATGCAATCAACTTTGGACTTCACAGAGTGTGCATGGTTGAGTAGCCTTTATTCACTGCAGCTAGTGGCCTGAAAATGCACTCAATTGCACAAGTATTTTTAACCCAGAGCACAGGTCAAGTTGAAAGGATGAGTGTTTCAAGTATGTGAGGTGTGTCATGGTGTTGGGTACAAACTAGGGAAAAACTGGACAATGATCTGCATAGCTAGAAATGGATTGCAAAAGTTGAAGCTTCAAAATAGATGATTGGTATATTATCGAAGTGTTGAGAGAAAAATAAATAAATACATCAATGAAAGGAATATTCAGGGCTAGCAAGCATGGCATGAGAGAAGCAAGCCAGACCCATTTCTCAAAGTCTGCCCTTCAGAATAGAGGACTGGTATCATATATCTGATGAAAAAACACTTGAAAGAGACTAACTTCAAGTAAATAGAAAAATTAAAGCAACATTTAGGACCAGCAAACTTGGCATGAGAGAAGGCAAAAGATGATGTCCTGCACCCTTAAATTTGGATTCAGGAGGAGTTGGGCACATTTGACTTGTCTGTGGATTTCAGGAGTAGTGAAATTAGTCATGAATAAATTCAGGGGAGGCTTGTGACAGTGTTTGACTGGAATACACATGATGAATGAGTTGAAAATGGCTCACAAAGGCAGGGTTGTAAGGACAGCATAAAGAATCAGAGGCTGGATAATTTGGATCAGTTCCAAGTGCGGATTCATTCTTCCATCCATCCCAATGCTCGCATGAAATTGATTGATATTCAACATCCCCTGTTTAACATCAGACATTAGTCAAAACAGACGCCAAATCCAGAGCCAACGAAGCAGTTTAGTAAACACAGGGTGGTAGACGAAGCGTAATCCAGAAAAAAATCGGATTACTCACAGATTCCAAAGTCATCGTATCCATATAGTGCAACATCCGAAGGAAAAAACGACAAATTGAGGGCAGGGGAAGGAAGGGCCAGATCAAAATGAACGGTCCTGGAGAGCTAGTAAAGAAAAATGTTAATTTTTAGATATGTAATTGACATCTGATGGTGAAAGGAAGACTTTTCGTCGGTATTGAAAGCGAAAAGCGAGACTGACCGAATTCTTGGTAGTTTCAGTAGCTGCACAGTAGGTTGGAGAAGGGCACTTGTCTACAATTTTGACCACGACCGATGGTGTCGGCTTATCAGGCCGGTCGGCGAGAATGAAGGGAGGGGTTGCCGTATGTGCCGAGATAAGGGTAATCTTGAAACATCTGCCACAGGCCGGTCCCGCGCCGAGCGTCTGCGATGATGTCCCACTGTAGGCGAGTGCGCTAATTGCAGCAGTAGGATAATTGGTGGAAACTGTCGAGCAACCGCAGCTGAGAATGTCATGAAGCAGGCCAGTGGAAGAATACGAAGCGATTGAGCGAAAGAGTCGCAAGACCCAACACATCCATAAAAACAGTGATTATCATGAGCTTTTAATTGTCATTCATAGCCAAGGGAGCCCAAGGAAGATTGAATAGCTTCGAGGAGCTCTGGTAAATGGCAGCTGCCAACGAGGGGCCCTGTCAAGCTAACCTGAGATGTCATACGATCATTCAAACTAACTCACGATGCTAAAAAGTTGAGGGGTAGGTCGTAGTGAGTCAAAGAAGCAAGGCCAGTGGCCGGCATAGACCAGCCCATGATGGTTGAAACTTGAAGTGACGTGACTATTTGGGTTTTGCCATTAGCTCATGAGCGCATGACGTCCTTTTCAAGAGAACAAGGGTAAAGTTCGATTGATATTGACGAAATGTGAAGCTGAAGGCGAGTTGATCAAGGACAGTTCGCACCGAGAGAAGGGCTGGTGGTTGTGAATGCAGCAAAGAAGAGCGGAATTTCAGGAGATTGAACGAAGGATGGAAGATAGAGGAAGGTTGGCAATTGAATTGAGGGTGCAGATCGCGTCGTGAGGGCTACACTTATAAGCGGCACATGAGGGGACCGAGGTCGAGAACGTGATGAGAGTTTCATTGCGTTAAAGAATGTTGTATTCACACCCTGGGAACCCATGGGCTCAGCGGTGTGGAATCGGGTGGCATCTGAACTTTTTTTTTAAAAAAATGAAAACTAAGATATAACTCTTTGCCCAACGCTTCCTGGAAATGAAAAACTTATACCAGTAGACCACGGGAGCAATTTTGGTTGAAAAGTTGATATCAGATGATATTTTGAGGCGACGTTCCGATTACGTGATAGTGAAGCATCATTCGACCCCAATTACGCAGGGGGTTTGCGCAAGCCTCTCAGGAGGTATGATTGGCGTCGTCCCCCAGCATCAGTACGTTTAAGTACTCATGACCTGCCTGGTTGGTCACAGATCGTCCCTCACAGACGCTAGTTCGCCAGACCAGAGGTTACAGCGTCAATCACCTTCGGCAGACATCTCATTCGGTCACAACCCCTGGCCTCGAGAACTTTAGTGACCCCGACCCCTCCGTTAAAGAGTAACCTTGTCATGTGGGGCCGATGTTCACGCAAGGCGGTTCCGTAACGTGCCGATAGCGCTTTGGCTGGTAACAGACAGTGCACATGAGCCCGCCGTGCGAAAAAGATCACCACCCTTGGCGTCACCCAAACCTCTGAGCATCATTCAAAGAACGACCACGTGGAAGTTCTGGCCGCAGTCCTTGCTTGTCTCAGGTGTTCCCCAGACACCTTTTGGTGGAGGTCAGTGAGAGATCTACTTGGGTCGGTATTCAGGCTCCATACCTCCATTTAGGTTGCGTAGCAATTGCATTGGGTCAAACAACCTGTTTTGATAGGTGACAGAAGATCAGGTGATGACCTTCAGAACCAATTATTCGGTACTTATTCTCGACTCACCAGAATCAACCAAAACTCCCACACAGCAAGGAAACAAATACATAAAGGCAATANAAAAAAAACTCCTGGTGTTTATACTTATCAACACTAAAACCTGGTACCTTATTTCAACCAAAAAAAATTGCATCAGCCCCACATCCCACCTCACTAATCAACAACCTGTACAAAACAGATGGCCCAACATTCAAAAACAACCAAGAAAAACTGCCATCTCCAGGAAGCTGCTGGCTTTGAAGGTTGTCTGTGTAATGTACCATCTCAACTTCCTCCCAACACCTCATTGCCCTTATCTTTCTTACTCAGCACATCAACCATCACAGACACACTTAGCAGGACATTTCCCATGTGAGCCCCAGGCTCAGACAGGCTCCAAATATGGGTCTGGAGATGTGCATGGACCTGTGTCAGAGTAATGGGCCTGGGCATGTCAACTAAAAGGGCTCAACTTGTGGCTGCTTGTGACCTGCAGAGGACACACTTTGTGGTGATGATACATAATAACCTTTGGTACATAAGGTAGTCCAGTCATTTTTTGGTTGCATTGAACATGGTGGACAATGATGTACAAGGCCCATTTTTGTTGTAGGTAAAAATGGGCCTGCCTACAAAGGCCTCAGTAAGAAGCCAAGAGCTCAATCAGACAAATAGGTAGAGTGAGCTCTGGGTGTGTTAAGATAAACAGGGGCTGAATATTGTGAACATTATCACACTAATCACAATGGGCCAGATGGTGGGATAAGACATGGATCAGGGTAAAATGAAGCATAAGTTTGGCCAAATGTATGTGTGTGCTGAAATGCATTATGTCAATTGCAAGAATGCTTTTGGCAGTTAGGAAATATATATTGAAGTGAAATTGGTGGATAGACAGGGGCATAAACCAGGTTGAGGATATGAGAAGGTGGTGATTGATTGGAAAATTATGCCCTTTCTTAAAATTTGGAATCCCTGGAAGCAGGGAAAATTGATGGTAGTTTAAGGTGTAAAATTGGCAGCCTGACTTGGGACCTATGGTTGCCCAAAGGGTGCAAGGCAATGCTAGACAAATGCAGAACTGCATTTGCAGAGTTATGTCAATCCAGATTGTAATAGTTATGATCTGGTTTGGCCCCTGTTTGTGGTGGCATGGATTTACAGTGTGCATGGGTCTTTAAACTCAGATATCCATGTTGGACTCTTGGATTTCTTATCACATCTGTATTTGGCAAGCACCACTCACTGCTCATTGACTTCCTATCATCTCATTCAAGTCTGCATGGAGTGGCCTAGCTAGGTCACAAAGTACATGGATGTGCAGCACCTCATTAATATGGACAGACTGATGGAAGAGGACTTAGGTGTGTTGATGCTCTCCAACTTTCAACTGTCATATGTCTGACCCTGCCTGCCACATATTGTCAGGAACTTCATTCATGTCATGGAGGGCATCAATGCTGGCAAGTGGTTGTGTAACTTGTGTAAAGGTCAACCAATTTTTAAACAAAGTATCCCCTGGCATGTAGGAGGAAACAAGCACTCTAATCTCATTGCTGCATGTAAGAAATGACTACTTACAATCAAACCAGAAAGCAACAGTTATCTTGTGGGTTTTGTACTGCAGTAAAATGCTCCTTGCAGTGAGATTGACTTATCAGCCTTTGAACAGAGAGATGAGGAGTGAATTCAAGCCAGACATGTCAAAATCAATCAAGAAGATGATCAGCAAGGCAATTCTTTTGATCATTACTCTGCCATCTTCAATCAGGTTTCAAATCATCTGGGAATTCACTGCCAGAGGTTGATTCTAAAGGATTCAACTTGGCAGACTTGCTCACTTGCTTGCACTTCCAAGGTCTTCTGAATCATTACAAGGATGAGGGTGACTTAGGTGTTGACATCCCTGAAGGCCAGACCAAGCCATGAGGATATGGGAGGAAGTGTTTTTGATTCTGAGGCAGAACATTTACTCTGAGGGTTCTATGCAGTATTGGTATCCCTGAGGTTGCACACAGTTGTTGCAATGCATGTGCTACAGAAAAGTGTTTCTGCTTTTTCCTGATTAGTCTTGCATTTTAAGCCATCCTCACTGCCCCCATTTACTCCTCACTTGTAGCCTAGTGTGCCTCATGAGTTCTGCCAATTATCAGAGAAATATCAAGGTTTGGTCAGCAGCAATACAAACCAAATCTTCAGACTCAACTATAATTAATTGGAGCTGCATATGTCCACACAGGAATCATGCAGAAGGTCTGGAATTCTCCAGATCTACAGAAGTTCAGCAATTAGGTCCAATTATTCTTCTGAGTGCCTTCCAGGGATTTTCCCCTTCAACTGACCCAACAAAATCAAGTTGAGAGCTCCTGAGAGGTCAAAAGTTGAATGCCCCACATCAAAGTCCTAACACCCTGTCTGTATCAAGATCACTTGTCAATGAGACAGGTGAAGAACTTTTTTAGTTCTCTGATTGTTATCATTTTTCACCCAGAGCCAGCACATGAGCCTTCCCTTTATGCAAGTAACTTCCTTTTCTTAATGCACCATGTGCTGAAAGGTGTGTACTGTATGCCTGTGTATCACTGCATGGTTCACAATTATACTGATGTTCATGAGCTGACATCATGATGAACATGGATCAGTGATTGTATTGAATGGACATGAGTAACAAGGGTGGGCTTGAGCCCTTGGGCCACCCACTAAAGCACTGGATTTGAGAGGGATTCTGAGGTGATTTCAAACATGACACCAAGTGCTCTCATTGACAAGTCACCTTCATATGGACAGGGTGTAATATATCAGGATTCACTTTGAGCATTTGTATACTACAGTCACTGTGTGCCCATCTGGAAGGTCTCCAATGTCAAGGGCTCTCTTAATGGGTACTGTAAGTGTATGTGCACTGTGTTATGGTACTGTTTGTATATGTTGAACATTTCAGTCTTCTATGTAAGATGTAATTTATATGTAATCTGTTAGCCAAGATAATTGGGCTTCCTCAGATTATGCCATGCCTAAGAGCATTCACAGTGGTGCACCTGTCTCTAACATGAGAGGTCAGCCAACAGATTTTGCCAAAACAACTTGTGCAGTGGCAGCCCCTATTGCTAGATAATTTAGGGGCTTCTGCCAACTCTTGACCCTTGGCCTCAAAATTTGATGGAATAGAGGGGAGCAGCAAATCCATCCACTTGCCAACCCCATACCCACAACACATGTGTTGATGTATCAAGCTTGATGAGCTACAACAAACAACATCTTATTTTATAATTATAGCAATAGCAATAAATAAGTAACTATCTATATATATATGAAATACACAAAACCACTCAAATTGAATGTTCATCAAGGCATAGCCTTCCATTATTTCATTTCTAAACTTACCTTGAACAATTGGATTTTTTTACATAACATTATATTTTATTCTTATAAACTCACATTTATTACAAATCATGTATCTCAGTAACAAGTAAAAAATTACACAAACATATAATACAAATACAAATAATATATATATAGAAGAAATAAAAACAAGGAACAAGATATGAAAATAAAATAAGAACTTGCCTATTCATTTTAACATCTATGAATTGATTTCATTTATATCTTTGGATAGTTTACATAATTCTAGTTCAAACCTTTAGAAAGTAAACCACTTTGAATTTAAGAAAAAAAAATAAAACTATAAATGACTTGATTCTAGTAGTTTGTAAATTTTTTTGATTTTAACAAAGGTCAATAAGCAAATGTAATATTGATAAACAAATTTTAATTTATAAATTGTTTTACTATCTTATAAATGATTTTAATCTATAAATCAATCTGATTTTTTATAAACAAAGTTGATTTGATAAAAGGAATTAATCTATAAACAAAATAAGCTACAAAGGATTCAATACTTAAAAACAATTCTAAAATTTATAACTGATTTTTTAATTCATAAGAGATGAAGTATATATAAATAATTTTCAAGTTTGAATGATTTGAATTTAAATATGAAGTGTCATGGATGGATTGGATGGATCAGATCAGTTGGTTTGATTGTTTTTGGATTGGATCATTGACTTGACCAAACCAAGCTTGGATGGTGACAGTATACTGTAGTGTAGAGAGGGGATGTAGATATGAAGATGGTGTAGTGCTGAGGTGGTAAAGGTGAACAGGTGGTGTAGTGGGTATCAGGGTGTTGATGTTTGGTGTGGAAAGCAATAAATTTTACATGATTTTGGATATAAATATAAGTTTATTAAACTCATCTCACAACTTACTCAAATTAAGAATTCATCAAGGCATAACCTCACATTATCTTATTTCTTATTACCTAAAACAACCATATTAAATTACCTAAAATTATTTTTGATTTTATGTAACTCACATGTATTACAAAATCATATTTCATTAACAAGTAAACAATTACAAAAAGATACAATTTACATAAAGTGATATATCTATATATGTAAGAAATAAAACAAGGAGAAATAGAAAGATTGATTGAGAAAAAAACACTACTTTACTTACTTTGAACAAAAGAGGATTATTTAGTTAGTGTGAAAAGATAAAACAATGAAGAATTAAATACCTAGTTTTTTCAAATATCATTACTATTTTATTTTAGATAACATGAAATAGTTTCCATGAAGTAAAACCAGAATTGTTAATATCATTGGATACTGAATTAAGTCTTCAACCAATTGCTGCTACATCAAATCTTAAACCTATAACACCACTACCACCAAACTCATCCAACCAAGAATCAAAATCTTCTCCATCTGTTCTTACTTCTATTGATTCCAAACCTAAAAATGTGGAATAAAAAGGTTTAGTCAAAGAATCACACAATGGAGTTTATGATGAATCATCTTGTGAAGAGAGTGATGATGATAATACAGGATCAGGAGAAAAAGGTGATGAGAAAAAACCAAGAAAGGAATCAAAGTTAGTAGTAGATGTAGATATGGACTCTTTGAGGTTCTATCTTCAGTTGGCTGGACTTTCACTCAAAAGTGGAATAATGGGAGGTGGTTTCAATCAAAGACCTGGTGCAAT
>AXDO01006917.1:0-12186 GCA_000500795.1 Endocronartium harknessii PhW48OC | reverse complement strand
TCCCAGTGAGTGCGCTTTCTCAGCTGGCGGTCGGATCTGCGACAATCTCCGAGGGTCTCTCAAAGCTGGCATCATTGCGGCACAGGTGTGTCTTGAATCCTGGCTCAACTTTTTCGATTCTTCCGGTTATTGATCTCTCAATCAACTTTCAAAGCCCGCCTTATACATATATTTCATTTTTGTTGTTATCCGTTATTGTAAGATTGCTGTTATTCAAAAACGGTCTGATTGAAACGATCGTTGTCAAAACTATTTATACATTTTGAGCCTGAGTTTCAAAAAGAAAAATTGTGAGAATCGTTTCCAAAAGAACAATCCTGAGAATCGTTTCAAAAATCCGAATCAAATCATTGGTGTTCACCCCACCCTCATGACCAAAATCACGAAGAGAGTCAGCTTCCTTTAGGTGGAGGCCCCCTGGGGCTGCCCGGGGCGCCCCTAGGGGCCCAGGGCTTCAGGGCCGATGCCTTAAAAGCCCGAGGCAAGGGCTTAGGGCGCCTTGGGCTTGCCCAGCCCCGGGTGTGAGCGTGAGCTGGTGCGAATATTTCCGATACAGTCAACTCCTTGTAAATATTTAATGGCCCGAGGGCTGGGTCCATCCGGGCATGACTGCTGGCAGTGTCATAGGGATTGATTGACTCAAGGTGATAGATTTAAGATGGAGTGTTCTAGTTAAGACTTAGATCAGAGAAACATGTGTAGATCTTATGGAAAAGAGCAACAAATCCTGCTGACTCTTGTTTTACTTCTAAAGGGTGGATTTGTCAAATTTATAGATATTGGATGTGAATAAAAATCTAGGGATTTAAGCAAGAAAGAAATCAATCAATTAACTCAAGATGGAAGCACTAGAAATATTTTGACTTATTCCTAAGGGAATAACACCCCCCTGCAGAATAATTTGCCTACCCTATATTCCTCCCTGGAATAATGCATGCTAAATCATTAAAAATTTAAAATGACCACCCAGCTGGATAGTACATCCCAGCCTGCTTTTCTTCTGAGCCCCAAACCCAGACCCCTGGCACTGGGGACCAGGTTTGGGGATTGGACCTGCTTCTGAGCTTTCCAAAGCTCTGCAGACTGAGCCTCACAAAGCTTCCAGGGGACTGAGCTTTGTGAAACTCTGGGACTGAGCATTGCAAAGCTACACAAACTGAGGTTCAGGAAGCTCCAGGGACTAAGCATTGGAAGCTATGGGAACTGAGGTTTGGGAAACCCCATCAACTGAGCCTTGCAAAGCTCCAGGGACTGAGCTTTGGGAAGCTCAGAAGCATGTCCAATCCCCAAACTTGTTCCCCAGTGCCAGGGTCTGAATTTGGGGCTCAGGGAGAAGAAAAGCAGGCTGAGATGTATTATCCAGCTGGGCAGTCATTTTGAATTTCTAATGATTTAGTGTGCATTATTCTGGGGAGGAATGTAGGGTTGGAAAATTATTCTGCAGCAGGGCTTATACCATATGTAACTTGATATATTACATATGTTCATCATATGTGACCTTCTATGTTACATATTTCTACCATATGTAACTTGATATGTTACATTTGTACAGTCTTCCTTTATTCAAGTACATTTTGTTTTTACATATGTTCTTTTATTGGATTACATATGGTTACTATATGTAATCATATTGTTTTCTAGCCTGTGGGACTAGTTAGTCCTCAGGGCTGACAGCTGGGCTGAAATCTGTTGACTTGACTTGTTATATTCTGACTAGGTCTGTTATATGGTTATATCTGCTCTAGTACCTTATTCCATAGTAGCTGGATCCATTATTGTGTTGATTTCTCATCTTTTTTTGGACCTTGGCTAAAAATCTTCTTTACTTATATGTGTATTCCACTCACTATCAAATTAGTTCACATCAATTTACCTGATCAGTTTCACAACCTTTGCTTCTTCTTGCCCTTTTCCATGAAATCTTACTACATGGTCAGAGTTTCCATTACAATCTTATAATTTTAATTGGGAACTCTCATTTATGAATTGGCTTGATGAGCTTTTCATAAGAGCCTTTGTTTTCTTCCTGTCAACCCTTGAGTCCTTACACCTTAAGTAAATACCAAAAGGCTTTCAAATTGTCAGCCCCTGAGTACTTGAGAAGTATCATGGAGCTGCAAATGTTAATATACATATATATTCTTACCATACCTCATAGCTCAGTTTTGAGAGCTGTAACTAAGAATTCACTGTAAAACTTAATTGGAGTAATATATTACAGCATGAGTACATGTAGAGTAATCTGCTGTAAACCATACACTCAAACTATAATAACATACAAGAGGTTATGTACTAGTAACAACAAAACATAGTAAACTCTTGCCTTGTAATGAGTGTATACTCATAAAGGATAAAGGGTAAGAATATAAAAGAGGGATATGACCCCCTCTACAGGAGGAGAAGAATCTGCATCATAAAAACTAACTTCAACTTTCTGAATAACTATAAAGATATTATAGACTTTCTATCTTCAGAAAAAGTTTAGTCACCATCTACTATAGAGTAGACCAGTGATGTATTTTCACTTCTAGAAATTATACCTTTGTTATTCATCAGTTGTCTTGTTTTTCTTGGTCTTGAAAAGGTGCAAAGCTAGAGCCTTTCCTCACTACTTGCTATTTGCTCTTGCTGAGGGGTTCTCAAGAGTGAAATAGTAAGTAGAGGATAAATCCTGAAACTTGGACTGACCAAAGATAGTGCAAGGTGAGGATTTGCACTGGTCATCACTGGACTACTGATATCTAGTTGGCATAGATTATTCCAGTGCCCATCTGGCTTGCAGGGAGTAGTCCTGGGCATTTGGGATAGTCTATGAGATCCATTTTCCTTTCTGGCCTTTGTGCCCATAACTGTTCTCACCATTTTCTAGTGAGGTAATTTGCCAGACAGAAGCAAGGTGCTCACAATTTCCTGCTAAACTCAACTATCAAAGGTTCTCTGGACAAGAACTATAGTTTTAATATATCTACCTGTTATACTCCAAATTTCCAATCTCACCCTTCAGAATAAACTCCTGCCCCATTGTCCACAAATAGTCAGCTTTCCTGCTACAGTCTGACTGTGATTTCCCATTATTGAAAATAACATCCTTTCCATTTCACTCATATCAAACTAGTGAGTGGAATTCTCATTGGTTAATGTAATCAGTTCTTGCAATGCAAAGTTGGCAAGATCCCTGTAGTTATTCATAACTCAGGCACTCATAGAGTTCTTTAACTCTCTGAGATTTACCCTCAGGCCTAGGATGACCACCACCCTCTGTTTACCTTACAGTAGGCCTTTGACCCAAATTAATAATCCTTCAACTATATTACTAACTACTTATCCCATGTACCCAGTGGGATTTGTCAGGATACACTCAAGTAAGTGACCTAGACCACCTCTGAGTTGTTCTGCCACCCCAGGACTTCCCTTGTTCTTCAAATCAGCAATGCTGAATACAAGTACAATATAAAGCTTGGTATCCGGGGTCACAATACCAGAAGGATAGTGACTTGATGTAAAAGTCCAATGCTTGACATGGAGGTTACTTTGGGCCATATCAAGTTTTGTTTGGTAGTATGTTTCATTGTGAATATGACAGCTGCAGTTTACCCACAATGAATGAGGTGCACTGTGGGAGCCCCCAGGGAGCCAGCCCCAACCTACAGGCCTTCCCAATTTCTGTGACCTTGGGGCCCCTGCAAAAACAGACACTGTGTTACAATCATGTTGGAAATCCAACAAAGCCCTGGCTTGAAAACTGTTGAGAAATTTGTCAGCCTGGGCAATATTTTGACTGACTATATTTATGTCCCCAATAAGTAACAAAATGCTACTCTTATTTGTTTTTTTCCCTGTTTATGCCTCAAAACCACCTCTTGTATTTTCTTTTCCCTATAAAATGTTCAGGAACATTCCTATATTGTTTTACAGAAATCTTCTGTATTTTTTCTTCTCAATAACCATCTTTTGTGATCCGGAGGAATAAATAGTCACTTCATTACTTTGCTGAATGAAAACCTTCATCTTATTATCTTTTATTGCGAGGTGTTTAGAGTTACATCTTTCCAATTCCCTCTTCATTCATCTCTCACTTATGCCAATCAGCTTGGCTGAAGACTTTGTTCTTACACTCCTAGTCCCATCCCTGCTGCCAAACAATTTACTCTGTGAAGTACATACACCCAGTTTTGTAGACACTCCTTACTTATACCGGAGAGGTTGACAAGATCCGTTCATGTGTTGTTCCAACAGGACGTTTTCTCGGACTGCGAGTTCGAATGCGTGTTCTACAATCAATCGGGTCGGGTTACCTGTTTGGATTCCTATGCCAAAGGCAAGCTTGAATTTGGAATGGAGGAAGGATACCATCATGTAAGTTGGTTTTGAGGCAGTTTATGCGCTTATGCGTGTTTTTTGCGCTTAAAGGGGTACTGATGGCAGGCTGCACGCGATTAATGATTTGAAAGATGATGTATTTTAGTTTTAGTAGCTTTCCCATAACACCGTAGTGGAAAGAGGCAAACATTTTACAAAGAGGATCCTTAAAACAGTTGGGACCAGGGCCTGATTGGGGACCAGATTGGGGCCAAGGGGTAACTTCGTAACTATACCCTTACAATCAGGCGACATACATTAATAGGAGATGTCCACGGCTCCGAGTCACCCATAGCAGACCTAGACTCACAGCCAGATCGGCATTGAATACATTTCCCGACCCCCCAATCTATGCAAAGAAGTACCGAGAATTTAGAACAGAAGCAATGTCCAGATTTCCTTTTGGCGGGAGTGGTGGAATCAAGCTAGCTAGATTGATGTATCTTCCTTCCTGATCTGTCACTTTTTCGATATTGACACCCATGACCTTCAAATCACTCAACATTTTTGGACTCAACGCTGTCCTAGGAACCTTGTAACCGCTGTATCGATGTAGTGTCTGTGTGAGAGGCATAAACGTGAAATCTCAGTCCTGCGGAAAGATCTCGGTGTCAAAGACTTGTATCATGCTTACCTCATCCGCCAAGTTTTCGAGAATCTTGGCGGTGTGCAAACGCACAAATGCTTCTCTAAGCTTGACATTCATGATATCAACGTCTGCAGCATGGGTCCAATAGGAGTCGTGCACAGAAGCAAAAGTGATGTCCTGCACAATGCGAACCGCCCGACGAGGACGTTTAGCGCTCCGATTTAACCAAATCGAGACCACCAGAATATTGGGGGGCACACCTTGCAGGCGAGTGCTGTGAGCATCATGTGTGTCGCGTCCAAGGAGTGAATGAAGTTTGGCGGAAATGCCGATGCCTGACCCCTAGAATCAGCCTGTGCGGGCTCGAAGGGGTCCGCGATGTAGACGGTCTGTAGGACGGTCGATATCTGGTTATGGCAGATGCATCAGCACACTAAGATCAAAGCTCGTAGGGAGAAGCTTTGCATAGTCGCTTTGTACCTGCGTTCGATTTTGCGTCCGGTACGGTTGGCAAACCACTAATCCTAACGGCGTTGTCCACGTCATGCTTGTCATCAACTCTACTTCATCAATAGCCTTTTGAACACTGGCGCTGGCTGCTTTGACTGAACCATCCGTCTTTGTCAACAGCAAAGCTCTTTCAGGCGGAATAGACTTGGCCACAAGTCGAGCTACGTATGTCAGCCACCGTTGAATGGCAACTGCCCCGCGGAACACTTCGCCGATAGAGCGCAAGACCTAAGTAGGTAAGGTTAGCTGACTGTCTCAGACAACAATGACGGATATGTCGTCTTTTGGACTGAACTGACTAAAGTTGCAACGTAGGCAGCTGATATGTACAAGTTGGGGACTGGGATGACACCTAGGTCTTTCAGTTGTCGCCGGATTTGCTCCCGAGCACCAACAAACGTGACACCTGTGTGAAAGGGAGAATAAGTAATAACTCCTTCGAACTCATCATCAATTGGGTAGAGTGAGAATATTGACCTACCGTAGACTGTGGTCATGACCTTAGTTCAAAAATTCAAGTTCAGCTTCAACTGCTTACGGTCACAGGCTTTTTTTCTCCTTCTGACCGAACTCAAACAATCGACTAACAGTTTGTTTTACAACTTTTCTCTTGATATGACCTTTCAAAGCCTTGGCAATGTCGTGTCCATTTTCAGCGTCTTGATTGACTAGTTTGTTGACTTCAGCAGCTACCTTGCTATACACGTCGCCAGGTCGGTCTCCAGGTATCAAGTTGACTTCACGACCTCCTTCGACATCTCCCCCGAGAGCGGCATAATGTTGCAAACCGTTGCAACTGCCATCTTGATGAACAGGAAGATGCGATTTATATTGAGTTGGCTCACTCGAGCGCAAGGCTTCGGTGAGTTCGATACAGGCTGCTAGCGTCTGCCAGGGATCTTCGGATTTTAGCCACCATCCCGAACCCTGAAGACATGCATTTCTGGGATTAGAAAGCCGACAGATGCAAGCGACGTGACACTCAACAAGAATTGCGACTCGCAAAGCAGAGATGAGCTCCCCGAGTATTTCAAATGGCAGGGCTTACATCCAAGGGGCGATCCGCCGAGTCATATATATCATCCAAATGTTCTTCCGTAAAAGTTTGCCGCTCTTCCAAGCTAGCTTTGTCAAAGCCAGCTTTATTTGCAAGATGCACCTTAAGCCAGAACAGCCCTCTCTCGCCCAGTTCTTTTCTTTCGGCAAACGTCAACAATCCGCGAGAGATGTCGTCGCCAATGTGATTTAGGTTTGCTGGAAGTGGATAAGCCCTGCCGCGAAAGTCTACGTTATGAGGAAAGTAGAAGGTTTCATTCAAGTACTTTCAAAGCCAAACATTGTGCACCATGTCCGGTCAGTGCAACGCAAAAATCCAATGCAAAAAAGAAGCCTCACAGCTCGTGCGATTTCTAGTTGATAGTTTACCGAACATCGCTGCCCATAAGCACTCCGCCTGGTAGCTAGTAAACTTCGATATATCTCCTTCTTTTCGCCTTCCAGCCTAGGACTTTCCTGACAGTCGTCATCGGCACTGTGTTGTTCGAGAACCTTGGATTGCAAACCGGATAAGTTGAGATTTACATGCGGGTCACAGACAGGAATTCCTGCTAGCTCTTTTCCAGAATTCCATACCACGGCCATGACGTCGAATATTGGTCTGTTGATCTTCCAAGCAGTTTGTCCTAATTTATCGAGCGCTTGATAAATATTATCCAAACTCTGTGATCGATGTGCCTCCAGGACATGTAAGTGCTGCTCTGGCGAGTCTTTTGTTCGCATGAAAGGTGCTGGAAAGTAATACAAGGTGCTACTTGATAAGAAGCTTGCTTGACTAGGCTAAGAATTGTGAACGTATTGTGGCGACTGACCAGGATGAACGAGATATGCTCCGTTCTTAGGACCGGTCCAAGGTAGTGGGGGCGATATCATGGGTAAATATCGAGGATGTAAAGTAACGTTGGCGGGGTCACGATCCAATCGTTCTGCGACAGCCTCATTGAGTTTTGTGACGCCAACTCGTTTACCATCAAAATATTGAGTTGTCTGGTAGAATGCGGGCTGCTCCTCCTTGCTATTGAGAGACGTGTGATGAGTCAGCGGATGATAAGGCTCCTTCGGCGCAATTAAAGGTTGCAATCCATGAGCCGATGCACTGCACGAGGTACTTACTAGATCGAGCCGTCGGCTAGAACTTGCGACCTAGTTATTTTGGCCGTTTCTAAAAGTCCCTTCATCAACATAGCTCCAGCTTTTGCTCTTTGATTAATGGTCCAATCCTTATGTTCACCCTGAACAGCTGCAAGATCTCCGTCATATTTTACAATTTCACTTTTCCAAAGTTGACGAACAACTTGATCCAAGCTTCGGTGACTATCACTGCCATCTTGCTGGGAAGACTTGATTGTGTGGAGTAGCTTCTTGTTGAGTTCCGGAATTGATTTCACGGACTGAGCATACCACTCATTTTCGATTGATTTGCCAAGGGCAATGAAGAGACCTATTGACTTGGCGCCATCTGTGATGGTGCTGTTGGTCATTTCGCGGATGACCTCTACAACAGCAACCTTGGCGAGTAATGAGTTGTCTAAGACGCGTCGAAAGTTCATGTCCAAGGCTAACTGAGGTTTGTGTCCTTTGTTCGTAGCATCCAAATCGCACTGATCGAACCACCGGACCAAATCATGCCACCATTGCCACATCCACGCTTGAAGAACTTTTCCACCATCCCCATTGCTCAGGCCCACTCCTCGATCCCGTACCTCCTTCAATCCTTCGTACCATTCTGCTTGAGCGGAATCATAACCAGAGTACTCCAGTACCATCTGGCGATCATATTTGTTTGGGAATGCCGCGGAAGTTGATTCGGGTATTGTAGATACGTTTGACAACAGATGACTCAGCCGCATGGGTATCATTCGCTCGTCATCTTGGCCCTTTGAAGGCTGCAAGCAAATGTACGATCAATGATACAGTTCGGGCTTGGAGGCAACACAAATTTAGGCAAACGTACTTTCCGCACAGGACTCAACCTGGTAGGCACCTCCAATGAACACTGTTTGAAAATCGATGTCGGATCATCTTGTACGGGGCCACCTTGGGCAGTTTCCTGCCACCGGGCTTCAACAATTGCCAATTCGGCGAGTACATCTTCGCGGTTGGCTGATTCTGCTGCCACTTTGATTAGCGATAACGCTTTGAATTTGTCGAGATTTCCAAAGAACGATTTTGTATGGGAAGTAGAAAATGTGATTGAGTCAAGGATATTGAGAAAAGTAGGAGCCTGGCTAGTTGCGTCTTGAGCAACATAGGTATTCGCCGCGGCATGAGGCAACACCCAAGGCATGTAATCGAGGGCTGTATGGGAAGGATTCTTCAAGCTAGGGGATCAGTCGCGCGAATTTTCACCATCAGATTACAAAAACATCCATTCAAGCGGGTTTGTGAATGTGAAGAGATTAAAAAATGAACAAAACGTTGATCATACAAAAGAAGACCCTTCAGAACACCAGCGAGTAAATGATGATCCACTTGAGCCCAACCCGGTCCGTTGTAGCGGAAGTTGAGTAACCACTTGTGTACCTCGTCTTCGTTTTTCTTTTGCTGCTCCTTGTTTCCGAGATTTTCTTGCTTGATGGCTTCGTTGATCAGGTTTCTTAGTAAACCACTGAACAAAGAAGTGCTCACGACCTCGTTCAGAGTTGGAAGATTCTTGTTGCCCGCATCCTCAGACCGGTAGAGTTGCGCATGGTTGATGGCTTGGCTGACTGAGCTGTCAAAGGGAATTTGACGAACGTAGCCCAGACTTTTTTCAAGCTCAAAGAGAATGGCTTTTGCTCTCGACGAGTCACCGATACCAACGGCCACGTTGAGCTGGCTAAGCTGCTCCTGGGCTTTTGAGGATTGATGACCGAATTGGTATTGGCTGAAATCAATTAAATCAGACCTAGAAGGTCGAGAAATGCAAGCCGGTGGCAGTGGCGGGCGAAGATAGCGTTCCTGAGAAGCCTGGTGGCGATGTGACATTCCAAACAAAATTGGCTCGTGTAGTTCGTCTATGTGCGCAATGGACCTTGGTTGGGACGACTTCACCGACGTCTTGATTGGATCCACGGGATTAGAGATCTGAATCGGCGCTTGAAGTGAAGCATGAGTGTTCATATAACGTATAGGAAGGTCATATAAAACCTGACGAGCGAATGCGGGTCCCAAAGATCGAGTACCATGAACTGACGACGTATAGCGGCAGATGTTGAAGTAAGGGTTCGCAATAGTTTTACTATATGCCCAAAGCGTTTGAAGGCCCTTCTTGAGTTGTCGAGGACGCGCGGGAGAAATTACGGGGCTCAGTCGAACTGTTCTTGAGCGAATCGATCGTATCTTGGATGCACCAATCGAGCCCTGGAGATGAAGTTGGCGAGTGGAGGAGCGGCGAGTAAGAACCAGTGACGAACTGAGCAGATATGAGCCACATCTGCCTAGGGAACGTAGCATGATGAGTCCGACTCAGCGATGGCTTGTGCAAAAGTTGACGGAGCGTGTTGTTTCAAGGAGGCCAGTTTTTTTTGCGGCAGCTCATAGTGCAGGTTACTGGGGATTTATGTGAATCGTCACCTCGTGGGGTTTCACAAGGAGCTACATCTGGCCCTCGAATGGTGGGCGGGAGCTCAAGTTTTACGCACCCCTGCGTGGTCGCACCTGCGACGCACCCATCCGATTGGCTAAAAAGGGGGGGGGCTGGTGCTCACGCTCACACCCGGGCCCCCTAATGGGACCATAGAGCAGGCTCTGGCCCTGGCCCCCTTAAACCGGGCCTGCCACGGACTGGCATCGTTGTGATGGGGCAGCCACGGAGCGCCTCGGGCCTGCCCTAACTGGAGGATACATCCAATTTTAAGTCCGAAGGTCCCTTTCATGCGAGTTATGATGCAATTTGGGCAGGAATGCATATACTTGTGCATCTGGCTTCCTTTCAGTCATCATCCCCACTGTGTATCAGCATGCCAACACATACCTTGCACCCCACCTGCACCCGCCCGGATTTATCAGTCCTTTCTCCTCGACATTCAGGGTGAGGTGAATTCATACCTTACTGCCCCAATTGCGTATAAAAATACCCATATACTCGATTGGTGGCGACTTAATGCTACTCAATTCCCTAATCTTGCCATTGCTTCTCGGGCCATCCTTGCCGTTCCTGCCACCAGTGTTCCCAGTGAGTGCGCTTTCTCAGCTGGCGGTCGGATCTGCGACAATCTCCGAGGGTCTCTCAAAGCTGGCATCATTGCGGCACAGGTGTGTCTTGAATCCTGGCTCAACTTTTTCGATTCTTCCGGTTATTGATCTCTCAATCAACTTTCAAAGCCCGCCTTATACATATATTTCATTTTTGTTGTTATCCGTTATTGTAAGATTGCTGTTATTCAAAAACGGTCTGATTGAAACGATCGTTGTCAAAACTATTTATACATTTTGAGCCTGAGTTTCAAAAAGAAAAATTGTGAGAATCGTTTCCAAAAGAACAATCCTGAGAATCGTTTCAAAAATCCGAATCAAATCATTGGTGTTCACCCCACCCTCATGACCAAAATCACGAAGAGAGTCAGCTTCCTTTAGGTGGAGGCCCCCTGGGGCTGCCCGGGGCGCCCCTAGGGGCCCAGGGCTTCAGGGCCGATGCCTTAAAAGCCCGAGGCAAGGGCTTAGGGCGCCTTGGGCTTGCCCAGCCCCGGGTGTGAGCGTGAGCTGGTGCGAATATTTCCGATACAGTCAACTCCTTGTAAATATTTAATGGCCCGAGGGCTGGGTCCATCCGGGCATGACTGCTGGCAGTGTCATAGGGATTGATTGACTCAAGGTGATAGATTTAAGATGGAGTGTTCTAGTTAAGACTTAGATCAGAGAAACATGTGTAGATCTTATGGAAAAGAGCAACAAATCCTGCTGACTCTTGTTTTACTTCTAAAGGGTGGATTTGTCAAATTTATAGATATTGGATGTGAATAAAAATCTAGGGATTTAAGCAAGAAAGAAATCAATCAATTAACTCAAGATGGAAGCACTAGAAATATTTTGACTTATTCCTAAGGGAATAACACCCCCCTGCAGAATAATTTGCCTACCCTATATTCCTCCCTGGAATAATGCATGCTAAATCATTAAAAATTTAAAATGACCACCCAGCTGGATAGTACATCCCAGCCTGCTTTTCTTCTGAGCCCCAAACCCAGACCCCTGGCACTGGGGACCAGGTTTGGGGATTGGACCTGCTTCTGAGCTTTCCAAAGCTCTGCAGACTGAGCCTCACAAAGCTTCCAGGGGACTGAGCTTTGTGAAACTCTGGGACTGAGCATTGCAAAGCTACACAAACTGAGGTTCAGGAAGCTCCAGGGACTAAGCATTGGAAGCTATGGGAACTGAGGTTTGGGAAACCCCATCAACTGAGCCTTGCAAAGCTCCAGGGACTGAGCTTTGGGAAGCTCAGAAGCATGTCCAATCCCCAAACTTGTTCCCCAGTGCCAGGGTCTGAATTTGGGGCTCAGGGAGAAGAAAAGCAGGCTGAGATGTATTATCCAGCTGGGCAGTCATTTTGAATTTCTAATGATTTAGTGTGCATTATTCTGGGGAGGAATGTAGGGTTGGAAAATTATTCTGCAGCAGGGCTTATACCATATGTAACTTGATATATTACATATGTTCATCATATGTGACCTTCTATGTTACATATTTCTACC
>KI604989.1:0-10787 GCA_000500795.1 Endocronartium harknessii PhW48OC | reverse complement strand
AGACTAACTTCTCAACCACTCTTCCCTTATCTTAGTGTTGAGGTAGACCTAAAAGAAGTCTACCCCTCACATCAACAGCAGGTTGATATGTGCCATCAAATCATTAATGATGGCTGGCTGGATGACTGTTTGTGAGAGATTTTCTACCATTGTGGCCAATCTCTGAACCATCACTTCCATCCAGTGCTGGTGGGCCATGATACTGGCAACAGAGATGTTGCTATCCTCCAAGGGCACCACATCCAAAGCAGTGGAGGAGGAAGCTCATCTGTGCCTGATGTGGCCAAGCCTGTTGGCCACCAGGGTATGTAAATCCACTGGTGGTCCAGCAAGGCCTGCTGCATTAGCCCCAGGTGTTTGAGAATCACCTGGTTGTTTGGCCATCTTTGGAGAGCATGGGAAGAGAGGGGAAGAAGGAAGCAGTTGAGAGGGAGGGGGTGGTGGGGATGGGAAGCTGTAAGAAAGCTAATTGAATAGAGTAGTAGGGGGGAGAGAAGGTAGGATTCAAAGAAGAAAAGGAAGAGGTAGAATTGGAAGAGATGGGAGATTGAATAAAAGGAGTGGTCTGGTTGTGGGGCATACAAGCCACCAGAAAAAATAATTCCTATTAGAAAATGAGATCGGATTCTAATGCAATGACTAAGGTTGTATCCTCACGTCGATCTACGAAGATCTCAGAAGGTTTGTTTCGCAACTGTAATGTTATCGTGGGACACACGTGAGTCTCTCTCTCTCTCTATCTCTTCTCTCTCTTCGCTCGTCGGAGGTCAGTCGGGTCAGGAACGATGAGTTGACCAGACTGCCCTTCGCCGAGCGAGCACGGTAGTCTGGCGGGTTTGGCTTAACCTAACCCTGGCTTGGGCTTTGGCGAAGCTGTGTACCCTACACGTGCCGTAACATGTAAATATTGAAATATTATATTCTCTTTACGAAAAGGAAACGAATACTGAGGAATGAAACAGGAGAATCCGATGAAGAGAGAGAGCTCTTTCGGGAGATTGTACAAGTTTATATAGTGAAACAGAAAACAGAAAACAGGAACCGATAGCGAAACAGAAACGGAATACAGAAATAGTACAGGAACCAGGAACGGAGGATTATCAGTTTGATACGCGTTTCCGTACCTTAGGGACGGCGTTCCATAACAGGATGCTACCCTAGCCCTCGAGCCTCGAACCAGATCGAGGCTTATTCTCCCACGGGCCTGCTGGGCAAGTCCGACCCGAGTTAACGCTACCTCAAGCCATACTTTCATTCCGTCCTCATTAGATCCAATAGCCTTGAATAAAATTTATCATTTTTTGATTTTTTTTTTTTAAAAAAAATCAACAAAGTATCAATGTCTAAATTACATGCAATTCATTACTCGATCTGTACCTCGAACCTCGCACCGAGCCTCGAGCACCAGCCCTATGGTCAAGTGACCATTTAATTTAGGTCCTCTGTAACTTATGCACCTAGACACGTGGGCGCACCCGCGATGATCTCTGCCGGCTTGGTGCCGGCAAGAGTTCGCTATTCTTCGCGTGTGGACACAGACAGGTTCTCTGGGGTTGTATCTCAGAGTTTCAACCCTCACACTCTAACAAAATTCTGGGCTTTGCCTGGTGAGGATGGCTCCCGGCTTGGTCACGACAAGAAAGTGCGTGTGCCAACAAGGTGTTAATCACCTGCCACACACATAATTATCTGCCGTGGTAAATAGGGCAGACATGTCTATCACGGCTAAAATGCGCGACATGTGCCGGCTCATTGCCAGCTGAACTTGTCTTGGTGATGACACGGCAGGACCAGCCGTGCCCCAGCTTTGACCACATTTTTGCTAAAGACCCTTCGGCGTTGTACGACCCTCAGCTACTGTTTAGGAGGGACCCTTTTTTTTTTCTTTCAATGATTTTCTGAGAGTGTATCATCATCATCTTTTGAAGAGGAGATTTATATTTTTATGATCTTTAATTCACAATTCAAATACCTTTACTTTTTTTTATTTTTTTATTTTTTATATATACTTATGAAAAGCTTGATTGAGTTGATCATATTCCACTATAAATACCCACTTTGTCTTGAGTGAGTTTTCTTTTTCTTTCTTTCTGTTTTTTTCTTTGTGCGTGAACCTACAGAGTTGTAGAATTTTGAGTGGTGTTGTAGACATAGTGATCGTGAAAAAAAAAAGAGATTGTTAAGAAGGACACCTTGGATTATTCAAAAATTTCTATGGCATCCTTGTTGAAAGTCAGATTGATTGTGAATGTTATATATGACTGATGTTAACCTTTACTTACCTCACCAATTTGATAGTAAAGGTGAATAGATGCGTCGTGAGAAGCTTGTTAAAACCAGTTTTGAAAACCTCCATTACTTTATATGGATCTCTTTAGAAGCATAGACAAAAGACAGGGAAAAAAGTGATGTGGTATACAACTGTCCAGTGATCAATGTAAGGAGAAGGTTACTTGACACAAAGACAGTAGTGGAGAATAAGCAATAAATAAATCTACAAAAACAAGGGCCCCAAGATGTTATAGATTATTTGAAACAGAGGTAAGACAGATTGGCTCACGTTGAAATCTGGATGTTTAATAAGGTATTTTNTTTTTTTTTTTTTTCAAAGATACAACTTGGCTTCTACGGACAATGTGCTATATGAAGGCTAGATATCAAAGTGTACCAAACTGAATATGGTCGAGGTGATGGAAAGTAAAAAACTCAGTTCGCTGAGGAATTTGCTTCGGTTTCGCTTGTTGCTTCGACTGGATTAGAGCTTTGTACACCCCAAATGACTTCAAGCTGGTGACTCATGTAAACCGATCTCTCGTCTACGAACTTTGTCATAAGCCAACTCAATGCGAAAGCCAAGCCATACCAGCAGGGGGCCATGAGTACGATTGAGAAAGTTTCAGACACGCCGAGTTGACGAAGTTGAATGTGTAACCACATGCCAAAACTCAACAAGAGTGGCACATGAACCACATACAAAGAAAACGAAATCTTTCCCAAGAATTGTAGTGGCTGTGTCGAAAAGATTTTTCTGACAGTTGGCCATTGTGAGATTGTGAGAATCATCAAAACGCCCCCTATGACGAGATATAATGACTTTACTTCCTCGTCCTCCGAACTATATACCTTTGCAAGGATGAGATACATCCTTTTTGACCAACCAGCCTTTTTCATCTCAAGATAGGGTACAGACCCGCACATCAATGCGATCAAAACCGCGAAAAAGTTGAGGAAACTTCGAGCCCACGTGCACTCTCGCGTGGTTTCTTCATTGAGTTGATTGGATTGTGCGACCTGAAGCTCCGCAATGAGGAGACCCATGATGAATTGTAATGTTGATGTCTGCTTTGTTATCAACTGCACAAGCGCCAGTCCGATTGCCAGCATCGTTCGGAACTTTCGTTGTAATTTTGAGGTCGCCAGTAGAAAAAGGTAAACCCTCAAGGATCCCTGTAGCTCTTCGGGCATAGTCCACAAAACCACGTTATAACGGGAAAAGATCATCTTCTGATGCCATATGAGGACCTGTGAAGTATCATGAAGCATCTGTCAACACTCATTCTGTACGGCGTTTGACAACTTGGAGAGTTTGGAAACTTGTTGAACTACTTACAACGGTCCTCAAGGCTTCTATCGTCTGACCCAGCCAGCTTTTGCTGACCCAGCGGGGAGTGCATTGAGCCACCCACCAGTCACCTACTTTCCCACTTCGTGCACGTTCGAAACCTCCAGCTAGCAAAATGAGGTGTGAGAGGAAAATTGACATAGCGGCAGGCGGCAGTAACCTGAATATACGTCGAAGGCAGGCAGATGCCAAAGAGTTGCGAACCGAGACCGCCGCCAGGGGGCTCTGTTCGAGTCGGTGTAGCGGGCGGTAGGAGAGCACATAGCCTGCTCGCGCAAGGACGCTTTGAGTACTCCGAGGCTAAATAAATGATGATGGAAACCCTGAGGTAATGACGTACCTGATAAGACAAAAAAGATAGTGACCATGAACTAGTGGAAAAAGATGGTCGGGATCGCTATTAGGATGAATTTTATCAAAAAAAAAGATTCCAAGTCCAAGAAACTGACATTGGGAGATGTGAAAGCCCGTATAATTGGCCATTGCCAAAAATGGACCGTCCCATCGGCATCGCTTGTGTTCAAGGTAGCGTGCGTGTTGAAAGCGACCACCAGATGATGAAACGAGACCAAGAGGGCAGCCAGACCTCGTAAGCCATTTGCCCAGTCCTGTGTGAGCTCTTTTTCCATGTCCGATCCAACCTGCTGGATATGCTTGTCTTCCTGATGTGTGGCATGCACCGCCTGCTCATCATCCATGTTCAATAGTGCATAGTCGACCGTGTGCGTCATGTTAGAGGCCAAGAGCGTGAATATCTATCCTGTTGACTCGGAGCTCGTCAAAAATGGTTAAGGCTTAGAGTGCTATTCTCGATCTTGTCGTGACTTGTCGTGATGGGTCGTTTCGATTCTATGGACCCACTTAAATTGATCAGGAAAATTGCGCACAGTACACATCGACCGTCTGTCCCTTTAAAAATACCAGCCTGTGCCAAGTAATCTTGTAAAACCTCACACTTGGCCCAGCTCACTTGTATATCCCGAGGAGATGACAACCCACCAGACTAAAGCAATCCACTTGCCACGCTAAGCAATTTTTATTCTTCAAAGGTTCCCTGTCAAATCAAGCTTAGACCGTGGCGGGTGTTTCGACTGGGCTAAATCTGATAAAAACCTTTCAAAAAGTTGCACGTCTGAAGAAGTTCGACTGTTTTAGGACACTGATGGATATGGGGTACTACGGATAAGTATGTGATGTGACTGATGCAGCTTTCAGGAGGTGGTACTGACCTGATGGATATGAGGTACTACGGATAAGTATGTGATGTGACTAATGCAGCGCTCAGGAGGAAGTTCTGACCTACAACATGAATCGAGAGACGTGGAGATCAGAAAGACATGATAGAGATAAAAGAATATTTGTCAAGCTGAATCTACCTATGTTCAGGTGCAGTGGCCAGAGGTAGAGAGCGCGAGAAGGGTGAGTTTGCGGTCTGTGGAGCTAGAGGAAGGATGAAAGATGAAGTTGAAAATTTGGTGGATTCAGATTTTTGACTCTCTGGATAGCGTATCTGGCGAAAGGATTGGGAAATGTGTACGATCGAGCGGGCAGGCATATATACCTCTGTTCTCTTGGTTTCCTCCTCTAGTTCATGCTCGTACTGTTTGAGGTTGCATAATTTAACCAGTGGCAAGAGGTGCGTGCTGATACTGCCATACCCGTGTTTAGCCTGAGTTCTCCTTCTCAACCATCTTCTCGGTTAAATCTATACTCCTGTTGTTGTTTTTTTTTGTTTCTTTGCTTTTTTTTAAGTGCGTTTTCGCATAGCATTGCACACCGTAGTAGCCTACTAAGTAACAGGTGGCCTAGTACAATTTCACCCGGTCCCAGTTATCGAGTTGTTGATATGGGTACAGCATGGGGTTACAGGACTGAGACAAGTTACATCTATAGCTACTAGCATATCCTTGCACGTAGATAGCTCGTTAGATCTCCTTCCCCCCGGCCCGGAGCTCCCGTTTCCCCAACGAGCCGGGCGCGCGAGCGAGACGAGTGAGGAGAGACGTAGCTTACCTGACTACTCTTACAGTTGTGGTCTGACCCTTCCTCTTCTCCATGTGGTCCTTGTCGATTGGATTCCAACAATGTCTTTTCTAAAATTCTGTCTAAAATGCATCGCAAATGATGACTGGTACAGAGTCTATCATGTACCATTGTCGGCCGTGATTTGATGATAATTTTTCTCTCGGCTCAAAAAAAAATATGTATGACTTTAGAATGTTAACTTTAACAGCCTCCGTCAAAAAGAGAGAGAGGAATTTTTTTCTTCTTCTTGTGCCTATCTGTGGGTGGCTTCCCAACCACCCCTCAAACAGCGAAAAAAAAAGAGATAAGACTTGCCAACGAACGGCTTGTGATGACCGCAATGAACTAAAAACACATTCTTACAGGTTTCATCAAGACCTTTTGACTCAACGCACTCATTTCACTACAAACAGCTCACCTTGATTAAGCCAAAATCTATTCAATTCAGATACTGTAGTTTAGAAAAATGTTGTCACCGGCTCTTCACTGAGATTGGCTGGTCACACGCAGACCATCAGTGAAGAGCCGGTGACAACATTTATCGAAACTACTGTATCACTCGCCCCTGCACTTCCAGTACGGTACAGTTAGGGCTCACATGTCAGTGTGTACTAAGTAAAGTACAGTACTGTAGATTTGAGAAATGTTGTCACCGGCTCTTCACTGATGGTCCGCGCCTGGCCAGCCAAGTTCAGTGAAGAGCCGGTGACAACGTTTGTCAATCTACAGTAACTTACTGTATATTGTACACGTCTCCAGACGTGACAGGTCTGTGAAAGCTGCTGGACACGGAATGTGCATACATTTCTCCCTTCCTTCCGCCAAATGGTTCTCAAATCTCGAATCTTGATACCTTCAACCAATCGCACGCCGCTATCTGCTCTTTTGGTCTCTTGACCTTCCGCGCCACTACCGATAGAAACCCCATCCCTCTGCCTTCCTACCATCTCCCGTGCGCTCGGACCTTCTCGGGAGCCAATAGAGTATTCCCTCTCAAGCCTCAACTTGTCCCTTTCCTACTGCGACAGCCTGCTTGACCCTTGACGATGACGCACCAGCCAGATCACGCGAATGAGGCCAATGCGGGTGAGTACTTTGAATTTTTCGAATTTCATATGGCCCTTCACCTCTTTCTTCAGTAAGCACTGGCTGTGTTTTGCGCAAACGTATGGCGGCTTTTGAACTGTCCAAGGCCCGTAGTAGCTTACTATGAATTATTGAAATCTCATCAAAGCCGGGGTTAATACTGATACACTACACTACTGTCATAAGTCGCGCGTCCTTCTGGAGACGCGCCCCTGGCTCTAGTGATCCTTTTTCCATCACCAGTTTCACAACCACCATCCTTGAGAAAGCCCGATCTGACCTTTATCCACTTATTCCATTTGGTCATGTTTTTCAGAGCCCGACACTGCCACAGCAAGCTCGAGATCTTTGGTTTCCTCCTCGTGCCACAGGTCGTCTTCACCATCTCAAATCAAATCATCTACCTACGCACGTTCATCCCCGTTCAAGTCCTGCATCGCCCCGATGCTAGACCATGAAGACTTCTCATCTACCTCCCCTTCAGAGCCTGAGCCACCCATCTTTGTGCTCCATCGACGTCTTCAACTTCGTAACCTCCCCGCTTTCAACTCAGCGTTGAGTGGAAACCTCTCCGGAGTCGATGTCTTCACCTCGAATGTCTGTCAACTTGACAAAGAGGCTTTGGAGGCAGCCGCAGAGCGTACGTTCTCTGCGTGATATCATGAATCATTGTTTAGTTATCGCACCAAGGATGAACGTTTTACCACTTTTCACCTATGATTGCTCTGTCTAGTCAATGACACCGATATCGTCCAGGTTCACTATCCTGTCGTTCTCGGCTCGGCCACTGAACCCAAAGTCCTCTTATCCGACATCGCTCCAGTCCTTCCACCTCGCCCCTCGAGCAGTAAACAAGTCCCCACACATCGTCCTCTTACCAATGGACACGGAGCACCTTCAATAGGTTCGGCCCTTCGACAGGAGGCTTTACCTTTCAAAACAAATGTCCCGAAAATGCCTGCATTAGGTCCTCATGGCCCAAGTGGTATGAACCACTCTCTGAACATGTCACAACGAGATGGAGAAGCTAATGCGACTTCGAATGACTTGCGATGACGGTAGTGACGTCTCTCTACTACTCGCCCTATTCTTCCTTTGCTCCACAATACGACTCAACTGGAAGCCTGCAGACCTGTGAACAGACGAGGACATCCTATCTCAGTCGGCAACAGTTGAACCATTGGATCAATCGTAAAAACCGATACGTCGAAATTCAACCTGAAACTATCTCTTTACCTTCCTCAGACCTTGCAACATCCGAAGAACTCACATCCGGGCGCAGTCGAAAAAGACAGAAAATGGATGAAAATGCCGATCTGGAGAATACGTCAGATGAAGCCACATTCACATCCAGAGAAGATCATGCAAGGATGTTTATCAGACGAAAACTGGCCACAAATTATCTTTTGCTTCGAAATTTACAAGAGAGGCAATATGAACGACTACGGAAAGCTCAAGACACTCATTTAGACCCATCTCTATCCCCAACTTCACCCGACCCTCTGACTGCGTCTGGTCCAAGTAACCGAAGCGGTCACCCAGCCGAAAACCTCAGTTCGGAAGAGTTAGGCGATGCCGATCGACTGATGTCGTCCTTGTCTGAGCTACTCGAGCTTAGGCCACATGCCTTATCTACCTGCAAGGAGCTGTCCAGTAGCACGAATACTCATCCTGAGCCAGGACACAGAGCCGTTCAAAAGAGCATCATACCCTCTCGCGAAAACATTCGCGCCGCACAAAAGTCATTCATGCAATCGGGCTCAGCTGGAGATCCGAGTCCGGCCTACTCAGGCTCTCTACCGTCTGGATATGCAGTCGGTCTCAAGGAGTCCGTCCTTACCTCCCAGACCAATACGCGATTACTGGATATGCTCACGAAACCCCAAAGCAATGCAGACCCAAGTGGTAGTAATGGTCGAATGAGTGGGATAGTCTCATCACTTAACCTCAACTCCCAACAAGCACGACAACCTGGCCCATCACTGTTTTCGTATCGTGACCCTGCCTTACTACATCAGCATTCGTCTCAGCTGCAAAACAATTTTCGGGCGTCTCTACCCAGCAGCAATGGTGGATCACTTCAAAGTAGCCTCATGCAGCAGCCTATCAGCCAATCGGCAATGTTACAAGCTCAACATCATTTGTTGCAATCCCAGCGGCTCATTTCCGGTTCTCCTTTCCGTTCGAGACCCGGGATCTCGTCGCCTTCGCCCCAGCTAGCAAACAAGCTCCCAAACATCTCTTCACCCAGCATGAATGATCATCCTAATCATCGAGCGCTAGCAAGTAAATTACCGATTCACAGCCCGTTCAATCCTACTACCAACAGAATTGTACGTTTAAGAAGCGACCTGATTGTTGATCAGCTTTTCTGGCTTCTCACCCGTCCTAATCGTGCTACTCGCTCACAGGCTAATGCTTGACTTGTTTTTTTTCCCCTTGTGCTTTTATAAAGACCTAAGTTGTGCCTTTTCTATTACAATCACCTTAGAAGCCTTTCGACTAAACATTTCACAGCCTGAGGCTATCGTATAAGGGTACCCAAAGAATTTTCCGGGTACAATTCATGTATCTGAAAGTTCGAGAGCAACCCCAATTTAACCAAAACCGTGTTTTATGATGCCAATTTTGAGGAAATTCGATTTATTCAAAGATTACTTTGAAAAACATTCGTAATGCATCTATCCCGCTGTCTCTTTTTATATAAAGAAATAAAGAAGAATCACTTTATATGCGATTCATCACCATGTTTATGTATATTGTTGTTACATCCTATCAATTTGAGATTTTGGGGATTTTGGACAGACTTGATGTGGTCGTGTCATCGGTGCGATAGACCGGCCTCAACATGAATTACGCCCAATAGCCGTTGACTCTGAAATGTTTTGATTTACGCTTCGCATCGCCCTTTAGTCGTCTTAAAATATTTTTCACTATGTTTTCTGGTCTCAGTTATTTGTGTTTTGTTTGCAGGTTTCTTTGTTTTCATAATTTTTTTTTACAACATTTGTTTAGGATGCTTTTGTGACATTTGACGACTTGTGGTTGTCAATCCACCTTCCTGAGTACTTATCTACTTGGAAGCTATCCGTGACATGATTGGGGCATTTGAAATCGGATATATTAGTGAAAACATTATACTATGACACTGACTTATTGTCAGACTATGTCTATATCCAGTCAAACACTTCGTCGCACTCTCACACCAAACTGTATCCTTTACCTAATTCATCCATTTATAAATAAACCAAATACACTAACCTTAGATACGGTCCTTCATCACTTGTGATTGAAGAACCGTAGGTAAGTTAATTTTTCCTTATACCCTTTTTATCACCTTACTCATCTATACCCTGTTACATGATCCTAACTTCTGATATCTCTAAATTTCTCTACATAATTTTTGTATTCCTGTTGATATAGTTACTAGCCAACCTCACTGTTTACTCGAGCCAATATGCTTCGAGATATCCCTAACTGACACCTTATATAAATTTCATTGTTACTATAGGTAGAACACACTTCCTAACTACAACACCCCTTTATCTATCCCTTATTATGATTGTTCACGTCCTTTAATTTTTCTTGTTGTTTAGGTTTGTCTGCCCAAACCTCATAGCTGTGTCTTAGGAGTCTTGTGGTGATTAATCCACTGTCTAAATAGGGTTTCCCCCCTCATCCCTTTGTTTTCCTGCACTTATCTGTTATGGTTCCTTTAGAGGAGGCGAGTCTGAATATTATGGTATAATGAAACCCTCCAGTTCTGTCATATTAGTTCTGTGCCGTCAAAAGCTGTCACAAGATGAATCCCAGGTCCGGAGGAAACATGAGGCTGTGTCCAAATGTATGGGGTGCTATACCGGTAACAGTTGAAGTCGTGACTGCATGGTTGAGAGACACAAAGGCTTTCTTTGCTCCGTCCACCTTAGCTGGCAGTCGAGGATTGAGAGTGTCCAACTGAGCGAGCGTTGAGTCTTTCTCCTCGGTCACCCAGCCGAAAACCTCAGTTCGGAAGAGTTAGGCGATGCCGATCGACTGATGTCGTCCTTGTCTG
>AXDO01004438.1:0-11175 GCA_000500795.1 Endocronartium harknessii PhW48OC | reverse complement strand
CATAAAATTAAACTACTAGTTCAGATTCTCTGTCAGGGGTGGGCTTCTTTGAGGCTAACCCCCTGTATACAAATAAGGGAAGAGAAAACAATTAATGTCTCAAACCAGATACAACTACTGTTTTCAAGTCACATGGTACCCCCAAGTGTAGACTAAAGCTACTTGACCTCTAAAGATAGGGTTTTAAAGCTAGATGCTGAACAGTCTCTGTGCGTGGGGCAGAAAATTTAGAAAGGTTCTAGGTAAGAGATTAAGGCTCCCTTTGATCTATAAAGGTCACTCCAGACTTATGGATAAAGTCTAAATCCTAACAGAGAAGGGATATCTATTTGGCTCATTTCTTGATACTTGCTCTGGGTATTTTTCCTATAACTCTTGGAAATCTCCAGAAGTCCAAGAGGCTACTCATGATATGCAAGGATAGAGGACTGGTAGTCCTCTAGTGTTTGACCTTTTGTACTTTTATCCTGAGCAGTGCATTATTGAGCAGATTGCATAATCCTCAATGTGTGCTGTTGTTCAATTTAGGAGCTGGTGGTAAAAATTTAAGGAAAAGGCCTCAGCCCAGAAGTTGAGAAGGGGGCTTTGAATGCCCCAGCTCTTTCCCTCCTTAATTGTGTTCTTCCTGAAACAGGGGTTTGAAACAAAGGGTGTCATGCTTATGTGTCAAGTATATTTCATATCGTGTATTGTTACTACCACCCCAGGCAAGGGCTGACATAACAATGTCATGTCGCGCGGATGTTACAGTGTGACCACTGTACAGTACTGTAACATTTTGGAGCGTCAGCAGCCCTTGTGCAGCGTCGACAGCTTTGTGTAGACCTACAGAACTGTTTCATTCTTAACCCACCTCCAACTCATCGCTCACTTTTCTCTCAATCCTACTCAAACTCATCAACCAGCTTATGGTCATTATGAGAAAGATTGAAAAAACCACACAACAAGTGTCGCATTTTTTTTTTCTTTCAAATTTCGGATTTCTATCGTTATCTGGACAATTTTTGGCCAAGTGCACATGTCGAACAACTTTCCTGACATTACTTTTTTCCAACTTGGATGTATGGTATACGTTTCAAATCAATACATTTTCTGAACGAGCGAAGTGAAATGTTTCGGGTTGTTTTCAAGTTTAGGTGAGTAAGTCTAGGTAAATCAAATTTAGGTGGTGAGACTAGATCTTCGTCACTCGTGCTGTTGATAAGGTGAAGCTGAAGTCTGGTCAGGGTAGAGGTGAACATGTGTATGAACTGATGTGCGACAGCAAACGATGTATTACCTTCACAAAGGTCAAGTGTGGTAAATCATGGGGCCCAGGAAATGGGGCACCATGAAGCATCAATGGCACAAACATAATGAAGATTAAGTTGAGTTATGTGTTCCATGCGCGACAGGTTAAATACTATAGATTTTTTCGGGTGATTTTGAGATATGCGAGACAGATATTGAGTTGAGCATTGATAGACGTGTGCTGAGAGTCGAAACGTCTTGTTCTCGGAAGTAAAATGTTTGGTTTGAGGGTGTCGATGTATTGATACCGGAGCTGTGCAACATATAGGTTAAGCCGCACAAAGGCTGCTGACGCTGTAAAATGTTACAGTACTGTACAGCAGTCACAGTAACGTCCGCGCGACATAACATTGTTACGTCAGCACCTTGCCCGTGGTGTATTTTGTAAATGTGACTCTCGATACTGTTGGGATAGGAGGGTATTGGCCTAGAAACACATGATGCTGGGTACTGAGACACACATATGAGCTCTGGGATGCAGACCAGATGGAAGGCACTCTTTTTCTTCACCTTTTCATTCGGGTACATCACTGTACACATCTCAGTTCATCAAATACTGAGTCTGAATGTATATGTATTCATTTTACAATGTTACTTGTATGTTTATACTGACGGTACTGTTCTGTGAAATCCTGTGGGACTGCACAGCACCTCAGGGCTGACAATAATAACCAACCTTGTCCAAGTTCTTGTGCAAATTCTAATTATATCATTCTCTGAAAGAAGGCTGGTGAATTTTCAATCCCAAATAGCATCTGAGGTTATAACTCCTAAATGAAAATTTATTCTCAGATATTGTCTTCTGTTGATTTCTACTACAATTTGATGGATGCCTTTCATGATATGCTTGTAATGTAATTGGTTTTTCCAAGGTTAGTAAGTGCATGCTGCATCTTTGGTAATGGATATCTATCATCTACTATGGTATAGGTGTGTTCAGAGCTCTGAAAATACCACACAGTTGAGATTTACCATTGCGCCAGCCTATATCAACTGGTGTGGTCACTTTTGACTCTTCATCCTCCTCTAACTTCCTGATGACCTTTATTTGTAAAACCTCATCATTGTGTTTTTCTATCTTTATTCTGTTCCTGGGACTAGCTGTATCAGCTGATTTTCTCGGAATAGGTAGGTTGGGTTTCTCTATGTTCATTTTTACATGAACAGGGTGCTTTTCTATCAGAAAGAGGCTTCTCTCTTAGGCGAAACTGATCTGTGAAACCAATAATCATATCTTCAATCAGTTGCCTCTGACCTTGTGAAAGCTTATCACAAAATATGCTTCTACCAGTCCTTCCATTACCTTGAGATCTTTATTTTTCTTTGAAGGCAGTACTTGCATCAGTTGTTCATCAGTTTCTCTCTCAATTGCTAAAACTGGGCATTGTTTTGGTAATCCATATTTCTAATATTGATTATCATGAAGTACTTATAGCTTTACCAATGGGTTAAATCCATAGCCTCAGAAACTCATCTTCTAATGTGAAACAATAAGGCTTTGCATTTCTCATAACTACAATTTTTACTTGACTCCTCACATTCCTTGGGAATGAGGAAAAATTCTTGCAATGTGAATGACCCCAATTGAGCACAATGTGCTGCCACAACCTGAGTAGTAGGTCAGTTACTACATGTTAAAAGCTTTATTCTCCAATCTGAAAATGTTTTCTGTAGATACTGAGTCCCCATCACTGAACTGGATGCTACTGTCAGGAGACTGATGGCTTCTCTACCATTGGCCAATACTATAGTCAGGCTATGATGTCCCAATGTATGAGCTCTCCCTGGTCTAGGTCTGCTAAGCATGAGTCTGGCATCCATAATGTGATTGGACATTATGGCTTACTGTTTTGGGGAACTTCTGCTTCAGCTTGCAAGTGAGCTATCGTTGAATCACCCTCGGGCAGTTTTTCTACCATATTCACTGCCAACAAAGACATCTAGGACAAGCTTGTCCTAGATTTCCTCAGACAGGCTTTGTCCTAGTTTTTCCTTATCCAAACAAGGAACATCTAGGACAACTCTGGTCCTAGGCCTTCTAGAACAACCATGTCCTAGTGGTTTCTGCTGGCAGTGATTAATTTCACTTCCATAAGTTTCAAATTGTTCATAGTCAGATGACTCATACTCATTAAAATGTATTGTGTCTGTGTTCAATTGTATGTGCCCTTCTATCAAGTCAATATCATTACTAGGAGCACTCTGTGCTATAGGTTGCTGTCTTCATATTCCCTATAAATGTCATCTTCTTGATGGCCAGTCAATTCTTCTTGGTCCACCTTCTTGATGGCCTTTTTTTGCCTTTACAAGTCTTCCAAGCATGGTCATTTGTAATAACTCCCACATTTGAAACAACTTTTGCTTTTGTTTTTATTTTCTGAAAAAACAGGTTCTGTTTTAATTCCAGAAGGCCTGCCCTTGTCTTTGTCATTCATGCCTTTGGAATTGGGAACTTGAAGTTTTGTTAACAGTGAGTTTTTTTTTGAACAAAGTATGTTTGCAAATGTCTTCTGTGATCACTGATAAGGTACCCCAGCTGTTGCTGTCTGACAATCTGGATGGCACATTGTTTCGTATATTCCTACTGATTTTCCATAGCATTTTTTCAATAATTTTCTTCTCGGAAGTCTGGGCAAAAGACTTTAATTCCTTGGTTCTGGTCTGTAGCCCGTTTAACAACATCTGTGTGATCTGATGAATTATACCTGTTTTTAACAGAGGCTTGTTCCTCTTATCTCTCCACATGTCAGCACAAAATCTGGCTCAGATAGCTATTCTTCATTCTACCCAAGTCTTCTCTCCTTTGCTTCTATTGTCACCCCCGAGGACTGCACAGCGGTCCCACAGACTGTATCCGTAGGTTACATATAGTGTAGCAGTTACACTAAATAACATAGGTATAAGCATATGTACATCAAGTTGAAACTACAACTCAGGACTCAGTGTCAAGAGCCCATGGATTATATAATATAAGTAGACATAGGTTAAGACAAAGGAATACAGATGTAGTTATAGAATAATATGAAAGGAAGTATGAGGCTGTGCTAGCATAAATGTTATAAAAGGAACTAGTAATTAATGAGGCTGTGATAGCATGATATAAAGATGAGAAAAGGCAAGCTTTCTACTGAGGACATGAAAGGTTTATAAAATCCCTTCCCAGATTCCTGCTCTCCCCTTCCACATTTGTACACTCTAATAAGAAATGTAATTGATATTCATAACAGAATAATTGAGTCTTCTTCTCACATTGGGATTCATAGCTTTGACTACAAAATGTAGTCTGGTGCACCATCCTGAGAACTCATCTCTGATTCTTTCTCATATCTCTATATCTAATTTTGTACAAGGTCTTGGGTCCTTCTCCACAGACTGCACCATTATCCTCAAAGACTCTGGCCAGAGATCTCCCAGACAAGGAGGACAGGGAGTTAAAACCTGATTGAGTACATGTAATCGCTGGGTTACAACCTCACCTGAGTAAGGGTAACCACTGGGTTTCAAACTCGCCTGAGGCAGGGTAACCACTAGGTTACAAACTGGCCTGAGGCAGGGTAACCACTGGGTTGCAAACACACAGAATCTGGGGACTGTTCCACAAAGATTCTTATTCTTGACCAAGAGTGTGAAATCACCACTCAATAATTCACCAAGAGAATCAATACTGATTCTCAATAGCCCAATCCATACCCAAAATTCTCTCAAAAGAGGTCAGTAATTCCCTCCAGTTGAAATCCTCTGAACCCCTCAGCTGTAGTGTTGAGGTATACCTAACAGAAGTCTGCCCCTCACACCTATGGTCTCTAGTAGCTATGTCCTAGCTACTTTCTCAAACACAATAGTTAATTTGGCCACAAGAAGCTCATCTGGCATGCGCATGGTTTTCTTAGTTCTCTACCCATGTAATAAACTTTTCCTGATTTATGCTCCTACTCCTGCAAATGTTGGCCAGTCTTTAGCTGTGAGGAAATCCTTCTCAAGTCATCTCTAGAGCGCTGCTCGCACTTGAGCTACCTGGTCCTCTTTCTCCTCATGGTTATCTTCAGGTCAAGATGGAGGTTCTTCTGCCTGAACTAATCTAGTTGGGTGTCAAGGCAATCCTGTTTGGGGTATGCTTTGCTGTGCTATCTCCTGGTTTACCAACTCAGGTGCCTGTTTGTCAGCCCCTGAGTACTTAACAAGTACCATCACTACAAAATGAATTATATATATATTGTAGACACCTCATAGCTCAGTTTCGAGGGCTACATGCAAGACATCAGAAAGTGGCTTTGTCAGGCCACTGCCTGGCTGTAATCTAGTCTACATTGGTATACCAAAGTGTAGGCTACAGTCAGATGACCTCTTATCAGAGAGTGTCAGCCCTGAGCATCAAACTGCCACAGTTTAACAAGACAATCACAACTCATACTCAGTTTTGAGAGCAACAGCAAATTAGTGTACCTACCAACTAAGTTTTATCATTTCAAAAATGAATCCTACGTGTAAAATAACCTATAGTCTTATTTGAGAGTTAATAATAACTTTAGTACCTATCCACTTATAACACTACAAAATTTTTCCATTCATGCTTTACTTCGAGGAAATATGCTCAAATATACTGTAGCTCCTTTATTGACATGTGTACTACAACTGATACAAGTTCTCACAGTTCCTCAAGTAGAATTGATAATTGCACATAGTTGATAAACTGACAGATGAGTTAATCAATTCAAAGAATAAACAGCTTCTCCCACTGGAACCTTTCCCATGATCACTAGAACACATTTGAAAGTGCACATTGTACAAACAAATGAGTCAGTAACTCTGTGTATAAACACTAAGTTGAGATTGTTTGACCCATGAATCCATAAAGTAATTGATACCCTATGGATACAAAACAATACAGGTTCTGATTCCCTCTTTTGCCTCGAGTAATAAAAGGTTTGTTATTGGGCCAACAAGATAAGTTAACTCTGATAATTGATCATCTACCTTAACCATGGGAAACAAAATAAAATGAAATTTACAAGTAGCATGTTCTTGATTCAAGCTGAATACACAGAATTCAGAGTACTGTCTGGGCCTTAAAGCATCTATAAAATAACATCCCCTTTCTCATGATAAATCCTCATCATCAATTACCAATTCACCAAAGAAATAATTTACTTGCATAGTATTTTATTCCCCCCTTATACTCCAAGGATCATTGGTAGAGTTGTCTGTTCCATTTCTAGAAGTCTAATTCCATCATCATCCTTCTTAGAGTTATTCAATTGATTCATTTATTGGCTTAGACCCTTGAATCCCTACCCACATCCAAATCCTTCCTCTAGAAGTAAAATAAGAGTCAGTAGGATTTGTTCACCTTTTATTTCATCTTTTAGGCGTAGTTCTGGATCAACTACTAACAGCTTGGATACTCTGTCTCTGTCAACTATATTGGGTTAATCAACCTCTGCTACACTGACTTGGTGCTTGCTCAAAACTCACCCAGAGTGATTGTCATGGCCAATAATCAGTGAAGAGAAATTCAATAATTCTTGATTTCAGTCAAAGCCTGCTATATTCAGATCAGGCTTGCCTATTCAGCTTGTGAACACATTTACTCAATCAAGCTATTCCTTAGTAGCTAGATATTTCATGCTTATTTCACCCATAATCTTTTAAAGCTATGCTGACATTTGGGGGCCTCAATGTAGTCTTACCTTATTAGTCGAAATTTAGGTTTGAACTTTGTTTTACTAGACTTTATAAGCTTGGCAGCATCTTGTAGACCCTTGGTCAGCGAGGACTAACAAAGGCAGAGATAAATAACTTGGAGCAGAAATAAAAGCACCTGCTTGGGATAAATTGGTGCTAAGCAGTGCTGTGCTTAACTAGCTCTCCATCTCAAATAACCCAGTCAGAACCAGTCCTCCCCAAACCCTCTCATCAAAGGTCATCTAACTGTAGTACACCTGGGTGTAGGAGGAATCCCTTCATAACCTCCATGGTTGTAACGTATTTGGCTTTGATCAGGTTGGTCAATGCATGATGTATCCTGGGTAGTGGATATCTGACTGGTACTGTGTAAGTATATTGAGGGCTCTGAAGTCACCACATAGCCTTGATTTACCACTATGCATGTTATTGCTACTGGTGGTGTGGTTACTTCTGATTCCTCATCTTCACCTACTTTCCTGATAACCACATCTGTAGGAGCTCATCAACATGTTTCTCTATCTCTACTCTGTTTCTGGAACTATCTGGATATGCTGCTTTTATGAGTGAGTAAGGTTTTTCAATGTACAATTTTATTTGGACAGGGTGTTTTGCTATAGTACCCAATAGTTTCTGTCAAAGTCCAAATTGTTCTTTGTATTCGACTATTATAGTCTTCTAGATGCTGCTTTTGGTCTTGAGAGAGGCATTGACAGAATTCTGCTTCTGTTACTTTTCTAGTATCTTTCTATGTCCACCTTTTCTCAGAGGTAGTGTCTGAGTATTATGGATTGATTGATCTATCAATTCATTGAGTTGGCCTAAGTTTTGGCAATCCAAATTTTTTATGTTGACTATGAATGATGGTACATTATTTATCACTGCTGTTTAACATGTTAAAGTCCATATAACTGCAAAACATCATCTCCCAGGATGAAGTAATTGGGATTTGCATTTCCCATAAATAAATTCAGCTTGAATTCCTCACATTCCCTTGTCAATGAGGGATTGCTAAAGCAACAGGCAAAAATCCTATTGGGTACAAGATTACTACCCCATCTTGAAAAAGTCATGTTGCTACATGGAAGTAGCTTTGTTTTCTAATTTGGAAGTATTTGGATGTAGATACTTAGTCCCCAACACTGAACTGGATGCCCCTGTATCTAGGAGTAAGGTGGCTTCATTGCTATTCGCCAATACTACAGTGAGACTATGGTATCAATCGTATGGGCTTTCCCTAGTTTGGGTCTGCTTAAAATGAGTCTAGTATTTATGGTATGCTTGGACATTATTATCAGACTACTGATTTGAGTAATCTCTGCTTCTGCTTGTAGATGGTCTATTTCTGAATCAGCTACACAGAAAGTTTCTATTGTGTCAATACTTATGTATAACCCTGGAAATCTTTAAATTCTGATGACTCATATCTCCAAGGTGTCTTGGGGAAGATTCTGTTATGTGTTATGGTCATCTTATCACATATATTTCTCTTTCACTTGCTGCACACACTATTTCCTCCTTGATGTTATTTTTTCTCTTCTCTCAAAGACTTAATCTGGTGATATCCAGCATCTCTCCGTTGGTTTTAACTAAAACCCTGCTGAATCAGCTGTCAAATCCAAAGTCTAATCATCTCATTTAGACCTTTGGATTTGAGTACAGATTGGAAGAATAATGTTTACTTACAAATCTTTATGGCTGACTCACTATTTTGGTCCCTATATATATCTCAACCATGTCAATATTATTACCATGATCTGACTCTGTTGATTCTGAGTTACTTTTTTTCATACTCCACATAGAGTTATATCTTCCTGACTTGTCAGGTCCTACATTTTGTTTGATGATGTTGATGGATTTCTTTTTTGCCTTGCATGTTTTTCAGTCATGGTCAGTAGCTGTGCTTCCACATTTGAAAGAACATTTGCTCCTGTTTTTTGCTTCTGAAGAAAGAGGTTGCATTTAGTCTTGAAAGTTATTTCTCTTTCTGTATTTTTTCTCCTAAATGGAAAATTTGTACCCATGTTAGTCATAGGTTTTCTTCCTACAGAAAAGTATGTTTACATATGTCTTTCAATACTATCAAAAAAGTACCCCAACTGTTATTATCTGATAATATGGACAGTACATTATTCCTGATTTGACCACATAATTTCCAGAATATCTTGTCAATAATTTTTCTTTTGGATAATTCAGAAGCAAATGCTTCAATTCTTTGTTTTTGGGCTGTAGGCCATTCAATAATATCTTTGTGGTACAATAGGTTATATTCATCTGCAATAAAGGACAGCTCCATATTGTCTCTCCAACCATCATTGCAAAATCTGGTCCTGATAGCTATCTTCCATTCATCCCAAGTTTTCTCACCTTTATCTTCCATGATCTCCATTACCAGGTCCTGGCTACCTTTTCAAAGACAATTGTGAGTTTGGCCACAATTAGTTCATCTGGCATAGGCATCGGTTTCTTCATCCTATCACCCATGTAATGAATTTTTTGTGATTATATTCTCCTACTCTGGAATATTGGGCCAGTCCTTTGCTGCTGGAATCTCTTTTTGTGATTGTTTCAGTATGGCTGTCTGTACTTTTTCATTGTCTTCTCTACCCTCAATATTTTTGTTGTATGAGGATAGTGGTCTTTCTGGTTTATTGGTGTAGTGAGATTCTTGCTCATTGGTCTTTCTGTCTTGGTATTACTCTTCTCTTGTTCCCTCTTGGGTGATTTTTCACAGTTTTAGCTCTATTTGAAAGTGGACTGTTGGTGGTTGTGCATAGACCATTGGGGCTCACCTTGTTCCCGATGAACTACATCTACAGTTATTGTGGAACTTGTTGTTGACTGATGGGTGTGCTCTGCATTTGTCTTCCTGAGTTCAGTCTCATTTGGTTGAGTTCATTTATTATGCTGCCTCTGTTTTTTTGTATGGTTCATGTCAACAAGTGATCCTTCCCAATCTGTCTGATGCTTCTGTCTGAAGGTGTAGCACAGGTTCAGGTATATTTTGAGGGACTGAGTTTACTACATTCTGGAGTTCATATTCAGCTCATCTGCAGAATTGTCATATATTTACAACAATTACTTGGTTGCTTGTGTGACTGAGTTGTATTGACTTTTTCAATTTCAATCTTTATCATTGTACCCAGTCTTAGTCTCAATGCTTCAAATTTCATCTCAAGTAAGTTATTGAGGTTATAGTAAGAAGCAAGGAAAAAACTCTTGCTTATATTTGGAATCTGATACAGTTCTCCTGTATTTATTTTCAAGTTACTGTCAATGTGAGTGAGACATTGTAATATATGTTCAGAGATATGAATCTCCCTGTCCGACATTTTTAAATTACAAAGGGCCCCTAGCCCAGAGTCAGCTGAGGGAGCAAAAGGTATGGGAAGAGATGAGCAAAGACTTATATTGACCCTGGCCTCAACCACAACCTCAATGGCAAAGTTGGTTCTTCTCACTTTTGTTCACCTCTCTGCTTGTATCCCTGATGTCAGCCCTGAGCATCAAAATTCCATGGATTAACAAGCTAATTACAGCTCATACCCATTTCCAAGAGTAACAACAGAGTAGTTTACTCACCAACTCAGCTTTGTTATTTCAGAAATGAATCCTATGTGTAAAAAATAACATATAGTCACTTTCCACCTTGTCCTGAAGAGTTGTAATTCATACTGTAACACATGTGTAAAACATGTTGCACATACTGTAACACATGTGTAAAAATGTTACACTAGTCAGTTTACTGGTTGATGTCATGTAATAAGTGTAAGATTATGGCAAAACTGGATTCTACGGACAGAATAACCTAGTCCTATTTTGGAGCTAAGAAACAACTGTTGTAGTACTTATCCAGTTATAGTACAAACAAGATATCTCAAGTACAACAGCTAGACAGTTTCACACTCGAGTAGCTAGTATAGTTTTAGAGCTAAAGTTGATATAATGACCTTTCTACTGATCAAACACATGAGTTACTTTGAGGGAACATGATCAGTTGTACTATATTATTAACACTTTTGCTTCATAGTACTGACACAAATTCTCACACTTCCCTGGACAGATTTGATATTCCCATATAATCGTTAAACTGACAGGTGAACTTAATCAATTTAATGAATGAACAGCTTCCCACATGAGAGCATTTCTCATAATCACTAGTGGAATATGTTTGAAATAACACATTGTACAAACAGTTGCAAC
>AXDO01004178.1:0-12427 GCA_000500795.1 Endocronartium harknessii PhW48OC | reverse complement strand
CAATAAGTTTTCCTTCTAGCTGGTACAGCCACTTGTACTGGTTCAGCTTGGACTACTGGATCCTGAACTTGTTCATTTGTCCAACCTTCATCGAAGACAGTTTTAGTGTATTCAGGTAAACCGGTTAAATTATAAACTGGTAAAGTAAGATCAATTGTAGATGTAAATTTAACTTGGCTTACAAAGTTTGGTCGATCTACTGGAATATTGGGCTTTAGGCGAGATGGATGACGCCGTAATGAAGATGAACGGGAAGGGGTAGGTGAAGGAATGGAGTCAGGCACTTTAGGGATTAGTAGAGAAGTTGATGAATGTTTTTTTGCTAGTCGACCACGTCGAGGTCGAGTTATTATAGAATCAGGTTCGGGTTGTAGAGAACCTTCAACTGGATTTGTTAATGACGAATTCCATTCTTCGCCCATCTTCGCAGTAACACTAGGATCTGATGATCCATCTTCTTCAGGTGGCTGTTCGATCGAACTAATCTCAGAACAACCTTCACTTCTATTTCCATCTAAACCAACATTGCCTAATTCTAAATCTGAAACTTCATTGGAATAAACTCCACGTCCTTCAATTTCACAAGTTTGACACATACATTCACGATTACCTTCACCAAAATAATTAGCACCATAACTTGTAACAATCTCTTCACCTATCTTTATGGGTTTAATCACTTTAAATTTGATCGTAAAACCTTCTCTGAGTAATATTACATTGTTTTCACAATCATGATTAACAAATCTTGCTGGACCACAAAATACTTGAAATTTGCCTCTTGAGTTTACCAAATGTGAGAAATCAGGATGACCTTCTATAGGTGGATTTATTCCTCTTAATCGTAAATCTTCTTCTTCTGTTAGATCTGCATATGAACCTTCACATCCTATTATGATTTCGTTAGGTAAATATGAGCGAGTTGCAAAGACTGCTAAATGTATACGATGTGTTGGATTAGAAGTTGTTGTACTATTTGTTGATTTCCTTGATTTTCGGCTACGTCGAGTTGCGGTTGGTGTACTTGATTCAATTGTAGAATCAGTTATGGTACCTAAATCTAAACTGTTATTTCCACCATCACCTAATGAATCTATTGGATTACAAGAAGAAGCTCTAGTACTTGAAATTGTATGTGGTTGAGTTGTGGATCCATTTTCAAGATTTGATAAACGTCTTTGATCGTATCTATCAGTTTCACAAAACTTTACACCACATTTAGATTGAAAAAGTTGTAAATAAAGTCCAATATGTCTAAATAGCAAATGAAGGGTTGGATTTAGTTGAACTTAGTGGTTGAGACTATGGAAGAAAGAATATTGACTTACTTTCCAACTCGTGGTGGTTCTCCTTTGCCAATATAACTCATCACTGCAGGGATCCTATAAGAGGAAGTTACAAATAGAAATGAGTTTACGAAAAAAAAAGTAGATCAACACAAAAGTTGAAGTTATTTACTGTCTGATCAAAAGAGTAGCTTCACTGATATTTTTAATTTCACCGGCCTGAACCTATGGATATCAAAAGAGAAGATCTAGTTAAAAAAAAAATCACATATACATTTCATATTTTCAAAGAAATTGAGAAATTTACCCTACTAATAATGATTTTTATATCATCAATGTTAAGTGATCTAGGTCTACGATAAGCAGGAGTGAATTTGATAGTTCTTTTTCTTTGAATTTGGTTTGACTCTTCTGGTGTTCGAAAAGGTTCATTTGGCCAAAGACATGAATCGAGTACATCACTGAGTAAAGGAAAGGGTGAAGTGAGTGAGATGAAAGAAGACGATGATTTGATTGATTTACCTCATTAAATCATCTGTTCTAGTTAATTTCTCGGCTTGAGTTAGACCGTCACGTGGTTGATTACTGGTACTCGAAGAACGACGCGGCATTGTTGGTTGATAAAGCTCTAAAGAAGAGAGCTTTCTGAGGGAGAGAAGTTGGTGTAAATATCAATGTAGCAGGGGCTAAGGTGGACATGGACTTAACTAAGTCCCTACTTATAGCTCAGGTTGAACAATTGGACAAAGACCGACAGACTCTGAGCCATCTGCTGGCTACATTCCCAATTTCCCACTCACTCTGCTTACCAATATGTTTGGTTCAAAGCAAAGAATGCTGTCAGTGACTGGGTACATATTCCCATCTCATCAAATCTCTCTTATATTAGGAGGGTGAGGGCGGATTTTGATGGCAAAGGAAAATGCAGCACTTTCAGGTAATGTACCGTAGCGTATATAGCTTGCTGCGAAATTTTATAACTCAGATAAAACTGGCCAGATGCCTTGAATTCCAACAGCTCAGATTGAACCAAGCTGAATCATCGAACTCCCAGGGATTGTTGAAAAGCAGCCATGAATGGATAGATATATGCGAAAAAAAAGGTTCGTAGAAAGATTTGGCACTGCAATTTAGTCATTAGAAAGAGCAGCCCCTCGACACTCTTCACCGAGTTTTTCATGGGTAATGAACCTTTTTTTTTTTTTTTTTTTGAACCAAGAGTTGCCTATTAATTGTCAAGGTTCAATCGACACTTTCGACCAAGGAGTGTCAAGAAGGGATAAATATTTCATGTACAAGAGTCAGCGGCTGAAACTTCAACACTAGTTCATCCAGAAAGGAGCCCAAGCAGCAGCCACAACACATGGCAGAAACAGCCACAACTAGACAGTATTACCATGCCTTATATATCCTCGTAGTCCGGCAAGCTCCCCACCTTCTCTTTTCCCCATCTTTGGGAAGAGAGAAAGTAAGTCAGTCTAAAAGCCTACTCACAATAATGTTGATGTTTTATTTCTAAATTTATGTTTTACTTTCTCCAGTTTACTCTGTTTTTCACTTCACCTTTAGATCACACACTTTGCTCATGTAGCCCCACTTCTTCTTGCCTCATCCCCATCTCACCTGACTCATACCAGGTAGACAGAATTGTTGTTTCTCACCCTGTTCACTACACTACCTAATATCCTGTGTTTATCTTGTATAGGTCAGAAATCTCTTGTAGGCAAGAGTTTGGCCAGCGCACTTATCTATCCTGCACACACACACTAGGCACCCTGTTCCAAGACAACTTGAAAATTCTCATTAATCACCCAAGAAACCATCCAATGGCTCACTTGGCTGGGAGAACAGGGGATCACACCAAAAGAAATGATACACACCTTTTTATTTGCAGATGACAAAACACTCAAATCCTGCAGGCAAGGTTGGAGTGCAGAGAACCATGGGTGAGACTTAACACAAGACATCCCATACAACATTGAATTGCTGATGAAAAAAACCAAGGAAGGGTTCAAATTTTTGGAAGTATTATATATTGGCTAAGGTTAGTACACTGGAAGGAGTTGCAGATAGATTACATTTCCTGTACTGATTGAGAAATTTTGACCTGGGGCAGCACATCAGAAAACACTGAACCAGTTTTATGTGGGAGAATGGTTGATGAAGAAATGTTGAAAGCTTGGATGACAAAGCTTTCCACATGGCTTCCCTGTGGGGTAATGAAGAAGGAAAGTTCCATGTAACACAGATGTCACAGTTTTGACAAGTGGAGGCATACAATGTGCTTGGAGATGTATGAGGGAACATTACATCTCAACAACATCCACAACCGATACTTTGCAACTGTGGTGCTTTAGGCAGTTGGATCTGTCTCAGAAAAGGTTGGGATTAGTCAGTTTTTGTAACACTTGTCAAAACCAACTTGGCACAGTGGCAGAAATTTGGAAGGTCTGTGTGGGCTGGGGCCAGCTCCCAGGTGGCTCCTGTGATGCACCTCTTTCATTATGGGTACACTGCAGCTATCATGGTAACAATGACACACACCACCAAACAGGACCTAATATGTCTCAAAGTGTCCTTGATTTTAACCATGGGACCTTTCAGGTATTGTGAGAGGTATCATTATGTAATCTTGGCCTCTCCACTTCATCCTTCATGTAACCTGCACACAGAAGTTACATGAACAATGAATTTGGAACATGTTTGCTCCTCCTCCGTGTGTCCTGAAAGATTATAATCAAAAAGTGTGATACAAAGCAACACATCCAGTACTGCACAACAAGTATACAGCTATCTACACAACACAGGTATGGGAATAAATGAGGCTTATGGGGAGTTCAAAAGACCTTCACTAGCAAGTACATGTCCAAGCTGGAAGCCTCCAAACTTTTTCAAAGTCCTCCAACTCAATTGTTGAGGCATTAGACATGGTGTTGTCCTCATCAAAATTGTCTGAGGAGTCTGATGATGCTATGGTCTCCTCAGTTATTTCCCATTCATCACTGGCCTTCAATTCCTCACAGTAGCAAGTGCATCTGAGTAGGCATAGGAATTTATCTGTTGAGTGCTGAATGGCCATCATGCCCAAGTAGTCTGATGACTGATAAGTCATGTTCATCAGGATAAGCTGATACTCCATGGGTTTAGATCCCTACTTGACTCTCTAACAAGTTGCTGACCTGGGGTAAGGCACAGTGGGTGGATATGTGGAGAGTGAAAAGGAGAATGTGAGTGATCTTTGGATTGCTAAGAGTGAAGGTCTATTTCTCAATATTGTTATTCATTACCTGGTAACAGCTTTAGTGAGTATGTGCTTGTCCCTACTTGACTCTCCAACAAGTTGCTGACCTACACAACATCAGAACCCACAAACATGGAAACAGACATCAGAGAAGTTTGGAGATAAATTTTGAGATTGACATCTTTATGTACCTGGGGTAAGGCACAGTGGGCAGATACATGGAAAGTGAAGAGGAGAATGTGAGTGATCTTTGGATTGCTAAGAGTGAACTGGAACAACATTAAATAAGTTCTGTCAATATGATGATCATGTCTGTCAGGGAGAAGATAAGAGAAATGAAATGAAATGAAGAAGAAAGTAGAAGGGAAGATAGATAGAGGAAAGTAAAATTGAGTGGTGAGGATTTGGGTGGATAACTGGAGAAAAGTGGATTGTACATACAGTCTCTTTCCCAAGATGGGGAAAGAGACCTAGGTGTTTTGGTGTCCTGACTATATATTCCTATGCATCTTGTGTCTCTGTGTGTGGTCTGTATGCTTTAGTGTGAGCTGGCATTGTTGGATGTACTGTCCTCATGCTTTGGGACATATCAGTCTCAGCCATTTACTAGTACTTCTCTGCTTGTATCCCTAGATCTATTTATCCATTTCCTTTATGCTACTTGTTTTGTCAATTGGATACTGACAATGACCCTACTGGATGGTAAGGACATGTCTTCCCTCATAACTGGAAACTCAAAGTGAGGTTGCAATCTTGACAAAAAGAGGGCTCCTGATGGTCGGGTCAAGAATGATGAAGCAATAGCATCCTCCACCATGTCTGTGAAGGTCACTCCTGATGGGGGAGGGTAGCATCTTCTTGACTGTGTTTCATCTTTCTATGCAGACCAACTTTGAAGGCCCAAGCTCTTGGAAGGTGTTGTGTGGTGGTCTGAGGCCTGCCCCGAGGCTGGGTGCTGTTGACCAGAATGAGACACAGAATTCAAAAAAAATCAAAAAATCAAACAAGTTAGTCTCCCCTGTTGGGAGTGACCTCCACAGACATGGTGCTCCTATATTAGTGAGAGGATGGATGATGATAAAATCCCTCTCATAATTAACCATTGGGAGAAGTCTTGCAGGATGTACATGGCCCTCAAGGAAATCCATCAAAACCACTGTCAGATATGGCATATTCTGAGGAAACCAGATTATCTCATAGCTAACAAATTGCGCATTTTTTACATACAGTACTGTTACATTGAATATGTAATCAGTACTGTAATCAGTTTTGTAATAATAAAACACTTGTAATCACAAGAAGTGTTGTATTACACATAGTTATGGTACTGTAACAAACAGTACTCATACTGTAGCATATCCATGCTTAAACTGGGAACTCGCTTTCGTGGACTGTTCAAGATATGTTTCTCTTTTTGATTTCATTTCTCTCAATCTATCCTTTCATTTCATTCCCACATATTTAATGAAATGAAACCTTGATCCATATGAGTCTGTCAAGAGAATGAAAGGAGATATCTTGTGGTATGAGCCCCAGTTTGGAATGTGCATGTGTATTGGTCACGCACAGTGCTGCCAATATTTGAAACCAACTGTCCCCATCTGACAGAATGAAGGACAGCAGGTCTGGAGCTCAGACCAGGGGTCATAACCCTTCATTCTATAAATAACAGCATTGGTAATTGGTACTGCTTGTGGATTTCTCTTTTCATTACATCACTATTTGCTTAGTCACTCATTTGTAATTGGATGAATCTGGTTGACTCACAAGCACCATGCTGGTTACCTAGCTCCCTGAAGCGCAAGAGAAGTTGAACTTGACTGAACCTCAGAAATTCTTTACTTTTGAAATTTACCTACAGGTTTTTGCTTCACCATTTTTCTGAAGTATTAAGAATGAACTTGGTTGATAGTTTTATTTTGATTGAAATCAGAGCTAGCTTGAGGGACAGAAAGAAGGTCAAGGTCTGTAGTTTTTCCTTCACTTTTCAATCTTGTAGGGTATACATTATGGTACTCAAGGTTATTACAATTCCCATCAAACCAAAAAAAGAAAAAAATAAATCAGAATGAACTTTGACATCTATATAAGTAATGTAGGAAGTGATAAGATTTTTTTTTTTTAAAAAAAAAGTAACAGCCTCACAGCAATATTTGCTTCATCAATCACAATTTTTAGTGGTTTTGTAACACATAACAGCTAAGTAGCAAGGAGGATCAGGTTTTGTCACCCAAATCAGAGAAAGGAAATGAAAAATGTTTTATTTATTTATTTATTTTGAAACCAACTCAAGTTACCTTCTTTAGGATCCATAGATAAATCACAATCAAGAAAAGTAATCTAAATACTTCGAGGGTTTTTTTTTTTTTTTTTCTCCATTTTCCAAGCACAAAAGCACCTGAGATCAAGAAGTTTGTACTTGAAAGGTTTCAAAAGAGAATCTTTGGCTCAGCTTGATGTCTTCCAATGTTGATGATTCAAATAGGCTGTGAAGTTATGAATTTGTTGTATACCATGAGTGCTTTTCGAGAGTTGCTGATGTTCCTAAATAATCAATTTGAAGGAATGCAATCTTTAAAATCATATAGAAGCCAGTATTACAACAGTGTGAAAATACACAAAAACTGATTTCGCTATAAAAGTGGAGTTTCTTTTTCTTTTTTTCGCTTCCTAGATCACATAATTGTAATCGAGGAATTGTGAGTCATTAAAAGATGGACCTGGCTAAATACATAATTGAGTGAAGAAGAATGAGAAAGTTTAAACAATATTAACCCTGCTGTCAAATCAGAGAGTTATCTTCCTTGAACTACCCTCAAGAAATTCTTAAAATTCTCAGGTGGACTTTGGAAAGAGCTGAAAATGAATTAGATTGTAAGCAAGAAAGAAGCTCATTTGGTGACAGATCGATTCCAGGTACTGGAAGATGTACTACTTGATATACCAGGTGACTTGCCAACCTGGTCAACAGCTTACATACAATCAGTAAGTCAGAGAAAAAGTGACTATATGGAAGGAAGGAGAGAAAGTTTTTTGGATTTCAAAGTCTTACTTTTAATGGTATTTATGAAACCATGCTCAAGGGTTCTGATTGAGCTGAGGATATTGGTCATCCGAACTGAGTGAGGGAAGGTTTTTTGAGCATTGGCTGAGTTTGGTCAGGGTTGAAGATTGATTGACCAATTCTGTCTCTAGTAAGAACTTGGACTGTAAATCAAACTACAGTCAGTGCAAATTTTTGATAACTAGCCATAAAATCAAATCAATGAATTAAGTCATCCTCAAACTTGACCATTAAAATTCTGGTTTCCTTCTTCAACCATTTGATTTAATGGTCTTATCTCACAATTCCCTTTGCTAACCATCTATCCAAACCATTCAAACTGGTCTTTCAACTCATCAGTGATCCTCATCCATTCACTAGCCTTGGAATCCTTGTCATTTCGCACATGCAAGTGTTCCAAAACTAAAACTGCCTGAGTTTTGAGATTCAGCTTCATCAATCATCATCCATATGATCAAAGGTCTTTTTTCAGCTCACTGTGACTCACGTTATATCATAATGAGCCTCATGACTTCAATCACCATCCATCATTATGGTCATTGGTATCTTGATATTATTTCACATAATGCGTTGGAAGGCCCACAGGGCATTTGAACCCATGGGGTGTACACCCGATGGGTTTGTATCCTCCCACTCAGTGACAGGATACTGGGGTGAATCACCTCATCATGACAATTTCAGCCTGATCTATTATTAGTCTTCATAGGCTCTTTTTTTTCCCCTCTGGTATTAGTATCTTGATTATTGCCAATGAGAATTTCCATTCCCTGAGATCATTTCTGAAGGAAGCAATATCCCAACTCAGCTCATCAGGTTATACAAGACATTCACCAATCCAAATATGACGGTCTCCATTTCAATATCCTGTGAAATAATTGTGATGAGACAGCTCCTTTTTTCCAGGATGATTGGCACAAAGCTTGAGTGACTTGTTAGAGCCCAAGATGGTATTTCCTGGAATGGGACTTTGATTTGGTGTCATCAACCCATAGCAGCTTCAACTTTCTCAGTCCTAGTTTTTTTTTTGCTTCTCATGGAAAGCCTCCAGGCTCTTGACGGTACATTTATTTTCTAAATGTGACTGAAGTGCCAGTCTGTTTCATGAGTTTCATTACATCAAGAATCACTTGATTCAGGAGTTTAGAATGATTGAAATTGGTGGTGAATGGCAGGACTTTTTCCAAGATTGTTGGGATTCATAGACAGAGGGTCAGGCCAAAGCATTTAATCAATGGTCTCTTGACATGAAAGTAATACAATGTCCAACAACCAAAGAAAAATACCAAGCACAATGGTATTTTCAGGTCAGGAATTTGCCTTGATGGGCCCCAAAGACTGGATGGTGTCAGCGCATCCCAAGAGGTGGATGGCTCATTCACTTCTTTTTTTGCTGCTCCTGGAAAGCCTCTAGGCACTTGACAGTACATTTATTTTCTAAATGTGACTGAAGTGCCAGTCTGTTTCATGAGGTTCATTACATCAAGAATCACTCAATTCAGGAGTTTGGAACAATTGAAATTGGTAGTGAATGGTCAGACTTTCTCCTAGACAGTCGGGATTCATAGACAGAGGGTCAGGCCAAAGCATTTATTCAATGGTCTCTCGACACAAAAGCAATAAAACATCCAACAACCAAAGAAAAATACCAAGCACAATGGTATTTTCAGCTTGGGAATTTCCCTTGATGGGCCCCAAAGACTGGATGGTGTGTGTGCATCCCAAGAGGTCAATGGCTTATTCACAGCTGGCCAATCTGCTTTGCCAGGAAAAAAAGAGCAGGACAACATATGCCTAAGATAACCGCTAGTCTTTCAAACTTCACTCAAAAACCAGAACTCTGGAGACATTGGATTGCTTAAGAGAAAGAAAGTTGGGACACTAATCTTCAAAATAGTCTACAAAAGCCTCTTATGAAAAATTCATCACCCAACAGCTGCTGGAAGACATAAAATTACAGCCTCTCATGGCCTCGAATGCCGAAGGCATGAAAAGAGACAGAGGGGGGAGGGTATTCAACAGCCCAGTACATCAGCGCGAACTCTGATTGAAGAAAGTTCTCCAATACTGCTTATCAGCAAGTTGACAGCCAAGATCGCTAAGAAATTGCTGTTCTCATCAGCACTGGCCATACTTCATTATCAAAGGCATCTGCTTACGCTCAGAATTATTGACCCAGATTGGTACAGATACAGCCATGGTGCCGAGTGTGTCAGGCTTCTGAGGATAGCGATCGGAGAAAGGAACAATTAATGTGATTGGATTCATGCGTTCTTTCAGACTTTGTGGCCGAAATCTGGGAAACATGAACTTGGTCGTATGCTAGGGGTAGTGCGCCATGCTGGGCTGTGAGCTCATCTAACTCTGGTCCATAGACTATGGACTGCGATAGCCCTACCCTACGTGGAGAGAAGACTAAGGAATGTTGTGAAGATTGAGTCATACAGTATCACAACACTCATGCCGCACCACAAATGCTTACGGAGTTTCTATTGTTCATATGATAAAAATGTTAATACCTTGAAAGGCTTTTGTTTCAGCACCAGACAAAACTGATCTTGCATTTTCATGTGCATGGAGAAGTTTTTGGACAGCACGGAAGACAATTGATTTTGGAGAAGAAACATAGGTTATTGATCTACCCCACCAAGATTTGATTCTTTCAAGGACTCATGAAATATAATTCCACACCCAAAGAGTTCGGATTGATGAGGACTTCTTTAACTGAAAGGTTCAAACATTGGCGCTCATAAGGCTTGACCAATATATTGGTATTCCTGTCCATGTTTTCACCAACGTATTTGTGAAAATGATGAGGGTTTATAAGCATCACCCATTTTTGAAACCTCCCAACCCATACAATATGGGATATTGGGTGGCCCACTCATTGGTGACCAGTGAACCAGTCATTTTCTTGGTTGAGTACAATTTACTTTGTTACCTCAAAACATTTGATTTCTAAAATATGTTCATATATGACCTAAATTTTGCTTTAGTTGACAAATTAGCCAAGTCATAACTATATTCAATCTATGTGCCTGCCACTGCTTGGATCAATCTTGGCGATGGAACCATTTAAACATTCCATATTTACTCTTTGCACTTTTACACATGATAACTTACTCGATCAGAATGGGGCGGTATCACTCAGCATTAGCACCCAGCAAGCCTGGTCAAAATTATACTTTTATGCATGAGGTATCCTGGTTTGAGTTCTGGTTGTGTTGATGAAGACTTCTACACCTACCAAGAATTAAGAAAATAGAATGATAAATCATGACTTTGTTATACTTTATACAAAAAAAAAAAGTAGGTGGTGTCTACTGTGTATGGTTCTGAGCTCGTGCCAGCCCCTCTCCCAAGCCAATTTTTTTTTCTTGCTTGGTCTACACTCAGCGCACTCCTTAGTTGTTAAATACGGCCTCCTCCTCCCTATCTTTTCCATCTTCAATTTGATCAAAAAGAATTCCCTTCTCATCCTTCTTCAAGCCTTTTTGAACATAGTTATAATGTCCCCTGAATGTTCTGACTGACAAACAAAATGAGGCTCAACCTCTGGTGCATCATGCACAGTGGCACTTCTCTTGGACAACTTCTTCATCTCTTAAAACTTGCAAACATAAAGCCATCTGTCTATGAGCTAAAATCATGCTTACCTTGATTGGATGTCAAGCCTTTCATCCCGAGATGGGCTTCTGGTGCAGCTTCCATCCAAAACCTTACCCCTCCTGTCTCTAGTGTGTTGATCTTTGTGTTTATACATTTCCCACTTCAGTCTTTAATTGCTTTGTGTTTTGGCCTCTACTGATATATATGGATCTGTTTGTAGGCCATCCTCATAATCCAAATCCCCTTCATCCAATCAGAGATTTGGGGCGAGAGGTACAAATTCTTCACCCGGGTGAGATAAATTTTTACTTATCAAATAATTTTTAGCATCTACCTTTGATTGGGAGTGATGATTACTTTTTCTGCATTTAAAAAATCATTCTTTCGTTCTGTTTTCATTCTTTGATCAATTCTCTGACTGGCTAAACATCATGATCACTTATTGATGACACAGACTTTGGAAGAGACAGTAGCTGTGTTCCTGCTCAATGGGGACAAACTCATCAACCTGATGTTTTTACCCAAAGGTAAATATCTTCATCACGCTCTCTAAATCATATCACAAAACAGCTTTTCAAAGGGCCAAGATGTACTTGAATACATGACTGAAATTTCACAGATAAAAAAGGCAATCAAAGCCCTTCCATCACGATTCAAGAAACTTTTGAAATTCTTGGATGAATGTTCATTACTGTAAGCTGATACTTTTGTTTTTGATTTTACGATAGGACACAAGCCAATGCTGAAACACCCATATGAGGCCCGACATCAGCTTTGAACCGGCGCGAGAGGGATGCCCATTAGCAATTTTGTCCTCTGAAAACCCTGCTCAGCTCTTGCCTTCAAAAATTTCATCTTCTGGCCATTTTTGAAAGTTACCTGATCTGACTTACAATGCTCTACAAATGGTTTATTTATTTATTTTTTGGTATGCAGGGCTGGGACAGAGAACAGATTCAATAGCCCAACCACCTGTGACCAATGTTCCTCTTGCCCGCCTGCCTGTGCCCACACACCCCTTGGGACCAAGCTCACAAAGTAGGTGAAGGCAGATTAGATAATAGGACTCTATCCCAAAACAGAAATGTCTCAACCTAATCAGCTTTATTTGATAACTCAGACAATATTAGGAATGAATCAGATAGAGTAACAGGCTGTCCCTATCTGTCAGCCCTGAGGACTGCACAGCAGTCCCACAGACTGTCAAACACCAGTCACAGAGAATACTGTAAC
>KI604270.1:0-11382 GCA_000500795.1 Endocronartium harknessii PhW48OC | reverse complement strand
TATAATTCTCAGAGATTATCAAATTCATCAAAAGTTTTGAACGTGTTGTTAGAGGAACCTCAATTGTAGTCTTACCCATGTGTCAGAGGATGAATGTATACGATCTTTTTTTCGTATAGGCTAGGCGTTCACTATCGATTGTGAACTCGAGTGAACCAATTACAGTATTCACTTTAAATAAGTATCTGGCAGCTTTGAGAGCGTGGCATAGGTTTCATTTGAGAGAGGTTCCCGGATGTAAAATTAATTTGAATTAGAAATCGGCGGTAAAGAAAGAGTTTAAAGTCATCAAAAGCAAAAGAAAGTCAGCTGTAATGTTGAAGGATTTGGTGGGTCTAGTTGGAGTCTTAATACCAGGGTCAGTTAGAGATCACACTGTTTTGAGCATTAGCGCTTTACGCGTTTTGGGGCCTAGCTCGTCTAGGGGAACTTTTATGTTCCAATGAAGATGGTTTGCCATAGGAAGATAGAACAGTGTTATTTACATACATGGTATTGCTTCGAAGTAGAACAAGATTACTTATTACATTAAGGGAGGAAAAAACAGAAAAGGCTGAAGAGAATTTGTTAACAAGTTTGAATAAAAGAATAGATATGTTGGATCCAGCCACTTTTGTGAGAACGNAAAAAAAAAAATAGGAAAGATGGTGATTATCAATTTTTTTCATATATAGAGAATGGATTGAGAAAGAATTGAACTAGACAAGGAGTAACTTTGGTTTTGTTTGACGCAGGTGTCACGCCAAGACTTTTTTTTTCAAGTCAGGTGCACACACACCTCTAATACTCGGTTCTCATTGCTCAGCAGGCTTCCATCAATGTCGGTGTAAATAAGGAGACTGTGGCGCTGGAAACTTTGGGTTCTCTTCACGTTCGTTGGACGTCCTAGACCGCTGTTAGATCTTGTATACATATCCATATGTTGTGAGGTACATTGAAACAGCTGATTGACAACTGACAGATGGGAGAGGTGTGTGACTTTGGAGGGTGAGATCGAAATAAATTTGGTCGACTGAGAATCTTGAAGCGCTTTTCACGTCTCAAACGCAGAAAGTCTTTAGATCCAACTCCTTGATCGCTTCCTCGTCAATTTGATTTGAGCTGGTGTGAGTCTGAAATCGACCTTTGTGTCGCTTTCAAACGTTCCGAAATGGCGAGCCTGTACAAATTTCAAAACATTCCAATTCCAGTGGGGCGGGATGAGGAGAGTTCAAGGTATTTACGAATCACAAACAGACTGAGGTTTTGGCTGGTGATGGTCTTTTGATAGAGCTGCTTTCGACCAAAAACAAGGTCACCTCCTCGACCAGACGACATATCGCCTTCGTTTTCATCGATGGATTTGCACAGTCCCAGGACTCGACACCTACACACGATCCCGGAGAGCCACTGTGGAAGTTCCGGTGAATGTTCCGAAGAGCACGATCGGATGACCGAGTCTCAGAATACTCAAGGCTCCATGTCACCTTCTCCTTCACAGTACTTGAACGGGAATGGTGGTGTTCCTAATCAAGACCGGGAATACAACATGAAGCGCATCTTGCGTCTTCGTTCGTTCGAAATGTTAATCGAGAGTCGAGATGGGCGGGATTTTTTCAGAAACTGGCTCAAATCCAAACACAATGTGTCGGTCACGGACGACGGTGGTTCAGGAAGTCAACGATTAGGACTGATCAAACTCGACCGTTGGACGGATGAATTAAAAACCGAGGCTCTATTGACCAAACTTCGGGACCAGAGCAATTCCGTCCAAGGTCCGTTCGATTTCCTTGTTCAGATTATGTACTTGATAGACTGCCTTCTTCACCTCATCACACGCTGTCAGCTGTGAAAGGCTGCGCTGATTATTTTGAGATGGTGCGTTAGATTTGTACTACAGGAAATTACCGGAAGTACAGTTACACCTGATGCCTGAAGAGGCCCATCGACCTAGTCTCAACGCCCTACAGGAGATGGCTAACTTGGCCACAGAATTGACGTCGAGCCGTTCTTGGCTTTTACGATCGCTGTATACAGATGAGTTTCAGGTACGAAGAACAAAAAAAAAATAAAAATAAAAAAAAGTGAGTCTTAGCATGTCAATGTCTGAGTCAATCTTCTCCCTCAAAAACACTACAGCGTTTCATCATCAACATGTTAGTAAGGTTAACCTCCTCCCGACTGGAGAGAGAGCTTTCAAGCAATATGGGTTGGCTTGGTGAGGCTTTTGTTTTGACCAATCCAAGGGTAAAGTCAGTTCATTTTTTTCAGAAATGCACTTTATCTTTTCATGGAAATCATTTAATCTATCAAATTGTTACTGAGCTAGCTCAAGTTGATCCTTTTTTATGATTATTATTTTAAAAAGCGATAACCCGATTGTTATGGCTAGCCCTGGATTCATGTTCGTCCTAAATTCGTGCCGAGTTCACTACATTTCCTACATGAGGAAACCGTGTGTGCTTTTGCAGCAAGATTAGTTTCAAACACTGATATGGCTCCTGTCTCCGTGTATGACCTTGCTATTTTTTAAACATATAGTTCTATGACGGTACGTAGGGTGAGACTACTAATTTGAGTTCAAGTAAGAATCTGAAAATGATGATGAAAGACAGGGATACAAACTAGAAGAGTGTATTGGCAAGAATTTTCGAATGTTATCTGTGAGTGCCGTCGTTATTTTATGGGTATGAATGCATATTCCCACATTCCAGTTTTGAAACATCTACATACAACAGGGATCAGGCACCTCTGCGAGTGCAAGACAGCGGATTAAACACGCTCTCGACAACCTTCGCCCTTGTATGGAATTACTTATCAATTATCGGAAGGATAACAGTCCATTTTTCTGCCTTTTAAACATCATACCACTGTTCGATGCTCACGGAGAGGTCACGTGTAAGTCTCGAGGTTAATAAAGGGATCATAGTATTGAAAAAATTCTTCGAAACATAGCCTTAGCTGACGACATATAACATTTTTTTCAATGGTGCTTCGTGTTTCTTGGATGGGCGTTTGAGAATGTTGAATAAAAGATTTCTTCGCCGGACAAGTGGTCAGTGTTTAGCTTCAAATTAAGTCTTACAATTTATACCCATCATTTTCCTACAACTTTTTTTTTTTTTTGCTCATAACCTGATGAATTTATTAGGATGTAACATCGGAACTTCAATCACCTGATTTAACAAGTTTTTTATCCAAGATAGACTCACACACCTTTACACCAAAAACACGATCAAAACAAGCACCTCGGCCTGTTGTAGCTGATTCCCCCTTGATGCAACATTTTCAGTCGGGTGAATCATTGAAGTTGATTTTTAACAATTCACAAGAAGAAGTCTTGAATTTTGATGAGGATAAGAATCAGACAAGTTTTACAGATAAAAAATTTATAGAGATCAATAGTGGACCGATCAATCCTAAAAAAAAGATCATCCCTTGGGTTTCTACGCTAAATCGTAAAAATCCAAATTTTAACAAGTTGAACAAGTCACTAGATTCGTTTAGCACTCGAAGTTCAAATATGGAATCAACTCAAACCTCTTCCTCACCAAACCTTTATGTTTCATTGTTGGAGATGACCTATTCTAGAGTTGAGTTACTTATTAATATGAAAAACCTTTTTTTTTTGTAGGACTTGAGAGAATGATTGAGCGCTGATATCTGGAATTTGTTTAGATTATCATATTCAAGCGGCCTTCTCTTGACATCATTTTCGCTACCCCAGGTGCCTTGATGTTTTTAGGTGAGCCATATTTCTATTGATTTTTTTATGCGTCATGTTGATAACTGTATAGTCAATTTTCCCTGAAAGCTCACAAGATAAAGAAAATGTATCATTTTGGGTTTTTTTTTTTTTTTTTCAGGTTTACCAGTGAAAACGGAAAGAGAGATGAATATGTCAGAGCTATTACATATGAAGATAACGGATCTTCTTTCTAGAGCGACCTCCAAGTTGACTAAGGGATTGAGGAGCGCTGTTTGTGAAGCAGTCAAACGGTGTGCTGATTTTTCTTTTCTCATAATAATAATATCAAAATCAAAAAAACACCAAAAAGCTCAACTAGTTTGTGATAATCACTTTAATCTTGATGATAGGGGTGAGTTGGTGTCTTGCTCATGCCTCTTGAGCTACGACAAGAACCCAAAGTCAAAGTGAGCTACATTTATGAGTGAAACCATTGGTTTTTTTTGATTTTTTTTCCTGGAGTTCAGCTGATTCAAGATCCCTTCCGCTCGTCCTTTAGTGAAGGGCCTTCCAAAGCTCAAAACTCTACCATCACTACAGATCCCAGTGAGTTGCGATTGACTAATTATCTCTCTAAGTTTTATGAAATTTGATAAAATTGATCTCTTGTTTACTCAAACTCGAAATTGAACCAAAAAAAAAAAAGCAATGATACATGTACGTTATTCCCATCCTGTTAATAGCTTGCTAAAAAAAAAAAAAAAACGACCAAATTTTAATCGCATTGTCCAATTTGACCTATGTTGTATTATCCAACTTTATGCGATCTTCAATTGACTCACGTCAGCTGACTCCGCTCATGGTAAGCTTTTATGAAATCATTCACGATATAGGATCCCCAAAGCAACGTGATAACCGCTTACCCCCCCCCAAAGGGAAAAAAAAAAAAAGAATTGGGGCCGTCTCATTGATCTTATCTCTGTTTCTTTTCTGATTTGATTTGAAATCAATAGGATCCGAAGGGAGGTATATCGGCTTACGTTGCAATTTTGGCTACTTAGGAATTGGAATATCATATACATTTTACAATTGTTACCAGTACCCAAAACGTGTTCTACCTTTCATGTTGAGTTTTTTTTTTTAATCGGATTGAGTCCACCGATACCCAACCCACTGCATTATTTTTTTCTTTTCTTTTCTTTTCTTTTTTTTCTTTCTTTTTTCTTTCTTTTTTCTTTTTGTATTTCTTGGTCTATTATTTACCATGGTTGTAACCAAATTAGTTAAAAAGTTGTGTGCTCCATATTTAAATACGATTCAAGTATGTTCAGGGTACAACAATTCGGAGATCTCTAATTCATCCAAATTCAAACTAAAACAACTAAAGATGTTTACCATCAAAGAGTATCAAAGCAGGGAGGATCATACTTTTTGTTTTCATGAAATCTTGACCGTATAGGTTTCCTTTTTTTTTTTTTTTTCCATTCGAGCCTTCGTTTGTTTTTGAACATTTTGATCTAAGGTGGTTCGTTCGGATAATCCGTGGGGTGACAAGTGAGAATGGTTGGACAGTTATGACCCGGGACGGATACCTGAAGAAGAAGAATAAGATTACACCGCGCGGGGAATTGTACCGACCCAAGACAGTCGAATGCCCACCACGTCAGGTCGTCGACCAACTATGGCGGGTCGACCGTCCCCAAAAGGACACAACGATGGAACATATGAGGATGGTCAACCCCATCCATCCTCTTATCGACCTCATGTCAATATGAAATTGAAAAGCGGTCGACCTCATACCGACATCTGAGCTCACCAGCCAGATCGATTGGGGCTCGATTCTGCTTGCTCACGGCCATTCAAGCTTGTATCGAGAGCAGCTCGGGAGGGCCAGCAAAGCCTAAAAGGCTGCTAGCTTCTGATCGCTGTTGCAGCAAGCTGGGAAGTTGATGTTAGCTAAAAAATTAACCTTACGAAACTGAGCATTTTGACTACATGGCTAGAAATGATATGAATACTACTCTACTGTAACAAGTGTAGAGCTCACACTTGTGAGAGATGCTTGATGAGACTATAAGATAGTAGAGAGAAGAAGTAAGAACCGGAGAACAGCAAACCGTAAGGAGGAAGGTTCCTTACAAATCCAACCTACAAAGACCTGCAGACCCTCTTGATGACAAGAAGGGAGAAGGGATTAGCTGAAGAGCAAGAAACAGAAACAAAGCGAGGAACTTGGCGAAACCGGATTGGTTCAAAAACGGTCTCAATGTCTTTGAGCACATCTGGAAAACTGAAAGTAGTGTTAAACAGGGTTTAAGATTGCATTGAAGGGAAGGAGAGAGCGGAAGGAAGAACAATTAGCTGGAAACTAACGACCTGCAAAAAACAAAGAACACTTACCTAAACAAGATTCGTTTGAGAACGTTTTGTGTTGACATCATTAAGGGCGTTCAAAGGCACTTGAAAGAGCTGTTGAGAAGTTGAGGGAGAGATGCGAGCACAGCTGGGCCAAGAATTGGAAGACAGGAGGTGAGGGAGGTCCAATCAGATGGAGAGTGGTTTGAAGTGAGGAGGAGACGGCTTCTCTCACTTGCTGATGACGTCTTATCAAGCCCAAGATGAGTCATTGAGTTTCGGTCTAAAACCCTTTGTGACTTCTCAGGTGGAAATGGAGACTTGTCATCTTTCTTTCGATCTGGTCAAAAAACCCAATGACTGTTTCCAAAGGGTTCATCCAAATACTCGACCGTTCCCGCACAGTCTCAGATTCAATCTCATGTCGACAGCTCAGGTCGCCGCTTTCAAGACTTTTCTGTGTCAATCTTGAGCCGTCGAGGCCCTCCGTCGAGTTCAAGCTGAGTACGGGCTATTTGGGAGTAGTCAAGTCTTTGGTCGCAGGATGGTCAACCATTGGAACATCCTGCGCCCATCAGGTCAACCGCCGTGAGTCGTACTGAGACCTATCTCAGAACGGTTAATCTGGTCGACCACTTAGCGGCGCGTCAAAAAAAAAANAAAAGAAAAAAAAAAAAAAGTGCTCCGGTGGTGTAGATGATTGGCACGATCGGTGAATTTTTTGAGACCTCAACTTTGTCGGTTCGGATGAACGGATTAGTCATCTCTCTCTCTCTCTCTCTCTGTGTGTGTGTGTGTGTGTGTGTGTGTGTGTGTGTGTAAGTTTAAGCAGTACTCGATCTGGGATATGCTTGAGTCGAAGGATGGGCTCGCGTTCTGAAATGTTTTGAATAAGCCACATGATTGATTTGACTACAGTCATCATCAGAGATAAGGCAAACTGGGTCGATCACAGCTCGATGGCTTATAAGAATGATGCTCGGGTGAGATCATTTTTCAGCTGAAAGTTGGAAAGTGAGGAGAGACATAGAGTATTATGTATGTACTTACTTACTTGGTTTGAAATCCGATGCAAAGAGAGTGAAAAGTTAAGGAAAGCAGAACAGAACAGACTGTACTATAGGGATAGATAGATAGAAAGGCAGATAGATGTACTTAGTGTGTACACATACAACATACCACATACGCGATTTGGATGAGGAACTGAACTCAGTTCGTCCATTCGATTAATCCGATTTTGGGTACAACATATTCAGAATTTGATGTAGGACAACAAGACCTGATCAATATCACACTTCACTTGCTTCAATTTCGGATGACTGATAAGTAGATAGCAAGCACCTTTAACATTCTCGAGACCAAGATGGGTCATACATACCAATCCAACTCACCATGACGACCAACATGAAAAAGACCGTATAGTCAAAATACCCCTAACTAACTAACTACTTAACTAACTCTCTCTCTCTCTCTCTCTGTCTCTCTCTCTCTGTCTCTCTCTCTCTCTCTCTCTCTCTCTCTCTCTCTCTCTCTCCCTCCCTCTCTCTCTCTCTCTCTCTCTTGACTAACAAGACGATCCTCGATTGAGTCATCCCTCTTCACTCACACTTTGGCTTTGTTAAGCTCAATCGATTGGCCAGCTATTTTCCACTGACCGTCATCAATTCATTTGACCGTATGTACTAGACTGATGAGGATGGGTTTCGTGCTTGTTTTACTTCCTTCCTATCTTCCTCAGACGGAATGGATAGACCACCACTCTATAAAACTGAGTGAGATGAGTTGTGGTCAGGCTAAATTGGAGCTCGGTGGGCAAATAAACAAATAAAAACATAAAAAAAATTAAAAAAATTAAAAAAATTCAACCTCCACTCTCTCTCTCCCTCCTCCTTTCGGACCCCATCCTATCACGGTCAAGGTCCGGTTGTCGAGTACGTAAACTCATCGCGCCCTTTGATAATAAACTCAAAGGCTGACGGTCCATTTGAATTTTTTTCAATCAGATTCTCTCCTCGGACTTCAATTCGGGTGAGCCTGGTAAAACTTGTTCAAGTCAACCTCGAGTTTTTTTTACTCCTTGATCAAGCTCTCCTACTTACATAACCTTCAGACTCTAACTCGCTCAAGCTCGCCAATTTGAGTCTGTTGAAAAGGTAAGCGCATACTATGGACCAGGTTTAATCTGTTTTGTTCTTGGTGTCCCATCTTATTAAGCCTCCATTTCAATTCCAATTTCAATTCCCATCCTCATCCTCATCCTCATCCTCTTCCAATTTAACATTCCCACTCCTTTTGTTTCATCCTTTATATTCAGATAACTCAAAAAAATTCAATTCAAACTTCATTCATCATTCACTTCTCCTCAATCTCAATCTTACTTATCACCCACCTTTAAGCTAATTTATTTTCTTAATAGTGTCTCATTCAGCCATACCTACACTGTCAATAAACTTTCAAGCTCTCCGCAATATCACCTCCCCCCCCCACCCGTTCGCCACTATCAATCCACAGTTCGTTGGGCAGTAAGGCTGGTTTCGTTGATCTAACTCGTTTGATCAGTCTTTGTCAGTCTTCGACGACCTCTAAAGTAAGTTACAGGTTACACTCTGGCACATTTGCGTTACAAGCATTTCACCTTTTTCACCTTTGTACGACCTCGTGAAAGCTCTCAGTGAGCCTATATTACAAGTTCAACTCTGGCTATGTGTCAACTGGCAATGGCATCGAAACCTGTAAAGATATGAGCTCTTGATATGAAACACAGAAAACCCGAACAAGAGGAAAAACAAATTAAGCGGGAAGGGGTATGTCCCAACTTATGCCGAGTGTGGAAATCAATCGATCCTTTTTTTTTTTTCCTCTCTCGAGGTCAGGACTGGGACACACCCCTGGATGTATGTCCCAAACTGGCTTGTTTGGACTTTGTGGAGTGCTGCTATATCGAACTTCGATTTGCGCGTCTCAGTCGGATTGGGGGCAGGTGAGGGAGGTAGAGGACAAAATTCCCAAAGGGGCTGTCAACAAAGCAGTTGATCATCTCCCCTACCAGTAATCATGCGCATGCGTACCGTCGAGTTCCACAGAACCAGAGAATGAAGCTCAAGACCAACTCCATCTCGCGAACCTGGTCCCTGAATTTCAACTCCCGGTCTCCTTTCTCACCTCAAAGCATTTTCAAACGTGCTCCCAATTTGGTTTTGAGCATGAGGTTTTGTCGTGGCCCCGGGCTGGGTTGCTTGCCCACCGCCACCTCAGGTCGCTTTCGGTTCTTATTCGCAGCAGTTCTTGGGTTTTGCGTGCTCTCGGAGACCTTCAACCTGTCTGGCGCTTCCTCGGTTGTTGTGCTTGGACTGGTGTCCGGGTCGGTTGATATTGGCGTCCGATTACCGGATAATCTTGTCCACAACTCAAAAACTACGGACAGCCATGGCATGGGCTTTTGCCTAGACTTTGTTTCGTGCACATGGATTTGAGTTATGGCTTCAAAGATGTCGGTGGCCAGTCACATATCCAACCAGGTCATTTTTCTGTCGTCCTCAAGTTTCTTTGCCCAAATGTTTCCCGGATATCTTTAATTACGTCTTGCTCTAGATTTCATCCTGCTACCTACCATCAGACTTTGACGTCTTGATCTCTACTGCTTGGCAAGCGCACCGTCTCGAAAGACTGATCTCACAAACACTGTCTTGTGGTCTGCCCTCAGCGTTCACTTGTCCTACTTCTTAATTTACCGCTGTTTTTTTCTTTCTTTTCTTTCTCTCTCTCAAGTTTACACTTGGATCGCACTCACAAGCAATTCATGAGATCTGCTCCTAACTAATTGTTTTCCCCGCCTTGTTCCAAAAAATCTTTACCTCTCAACCTGTGTTCCGAACTCAGCATTTAGTGCTGAAAATTTGAATAATTACTTAGCCTCAACTCTATCTATTATTTTGGGCGATTTACACTCTTACGTAATTTTACCCGATCTTGGTCGTGGGATTCAGTGCCAAACCGGTTGGCAAGTTAACTCCAGAAGGAGCTTGGACTTGACTCCGTGTCTACTTGAAAAAGGTACGAATACAGATACAGAATTTGAATTCCTATCCAACTGAGTCTTGAAGAATCCGTGTTTTCTTGAGAACGTGTCAGTTGACTTTTGTGTTTTCATCGCCGCTGGTCCATGAAAAATTTATTTTCTCTCAATGCGGCTTGACTCGGGATGACTCGGCATGGACGACTAGGCATTTGATTCGGGTTTCAAGTCTGCTTGTGTTCGCCCTTGGCCCGGTCGCGCATCCTCCCCTTGCCAAAGATCTTGTCAGTGTCTCCTCGATATAACTTTCATCAATCTGTCTCTTCTCTTCCTCTAGATTGCGTTCTTTTATTTATATATATATCAAATCAAAGAAGTCGGCGGGTCCGGGGGCCAACGCATCCGGCCTTACGACTCCAAATGTTCTCGTGTTCGTGCTCGTGCTCGGATGACCTATTAGAAGCAGAGAAGAAAATGGTGTGAGGTGCTTTGCAAGCGCACCCATTACCCTTGCTGAGCAGACAGTCTATACAAATGTGACATTTCTGGCCTTGGCGCGGTCATAACTCTAACAAGAGGGCGGGGTGGGTGTAGGCGAAGGAAAGGAGCGAACCGCTTTATAGACTTGGTTCGAATCCGCTTCACATTCTTGCATCTCTTCCGGCCTTCATACTTTCCGGCGCGTTCGTCGGTCTTCCAAACTTTGATTATAGTTTGATATTCTGTCCTTCCTCCTCGTCTTTCCATGCGTGTTGGATGAACTTGTCGTGATTATGTTACTGCACTGTATCAGCTGGTCGGCCAATTCGCTTGGGCTGCTCACCCTTCCTGACAGTACTCTCGAGATGCGTTACGAGGGCCTGAGACTAAAGAGGAAGCCGTCTTTCGTCATTGATACTTTAGTATACAGGTGATTTGAATGACTGAAATCTTAGACTTTCGTGACTTCGAATTGTCGTATACCTGACTGGTAGGGCCGCGCGCTTACTGTACCGGCTAGATTGCATCTCANGCCGTTGCAACAGCTGAACTCAAATTGGCTTGAACCTTGATCTTATGAGTCATTGGGGCGCGAAATATCGAAGAGGGACACAGACGAATCATGGTCACGCAACCAATTTCAAACCTTATTTTCTCATTTGATAAACTTTCCGGCCCAAAGAAGTGTGCTTATAATACAAGTCAGAAGCGAAGATGGGATCGACAACATTCAAACCAACACTATCGACAGTAAGACTGGGAACGAGCTTCATCCGAAACCAAGCAGCAAAAGGGCTCGACTTATCATCAAATCATTCAAAATGACGTTGATATATTCGATATGCAAATCAACTGATTTCTCCTG
>KI604248.1:0-12781 GCA_000500795.1 Endocronartium harknessii PhW48OC | reverse complement strand
CACTGCTACTCCAATGACCTTCACTTCTTGGTTGTCCAACTTGGCATCAATAGTTCTTAGAGCCAAGTTGATGCACTGGACAATTTGGGCAGCTGACTGTCTTTCAAACAGCATCTGGTCAGGTACCCATCAACTAACTAGGGTGCTTGCCTTGAACTCATTGATGGTTTTTGATGGGGGAGGGGGGGGCCAAGCCACATTGTTTTAAGGGTGTTTAGTTAACCAGTCCTTGCTTGGTGACATTAACCCAGGATGTTGGTTGTGCTGGAAGTAGATAGGGCTTGGCAGCCAGTTCTGCTAGTTTAGCCTCTAAGCAGTCAACATGTTTATGGGCCTGACATCAGTCCTTCAGGGTGGCAGTCACCAGCTTGACAACCACTGGCACAAGAATGACATTCCCATCCATGCCAGTGTGCTTTGTGGCCTTGAGCCACCCATCCATAAGGTCATCCTCCATCATCAAAGGAGTTGCAGCTTTGGCCTTCACTACCTCATCAGCCCAGTTTTGGTGGCCAGTTCACACATCCAACCCATCCAACAGGTCCATTACTTGATCTGCTTGAGAAGCTTGATCCCATCATGGGTCTGGTAGGATAGAGGGGGAGGGGTCTCCAAGTGGTAAAGTGGGTCAAATGTGGACCCTTTTGTCTTGGAGATCAAGAGAACAGTGGCAAGCCTGGTGAGGAATTTTCTTCCTTGGGTGGTGGGAGGGTTGTCAAACACTCTGTCTGGATAGCTTTTTGAATTTTTTTTTTTGGCTAAGGGGACTAAATCACAGAAATGAGTGTGTCACCTCTGCCTAACACTTGTACCCCAGTGCCAGGTGGAAAACTTTCCCATCCTTCTAGATTCTTCTAAACTTAAGGTTTGAAGTCTGCTATACTGACATCTACCCTTGGCCTAGGTTCACTTCTTCCTTTGATGGATGTGCATAGACCCATTGTGCCTTTGGAGAAAACTATCCAATGCCTGGATGAGGGGTAGGCTCATGATCATACCTCATATCTCTGGCCAACAGCTACTTCCCATTCATCATCAAGTTGCTCTCACTTCCACTAGCACTTTGCATTGAGTATGAGTCATGCACAGAAAACAAATGCACCATGAGTAAGTCTTTTTGTTTTATGAATATCAAGGCTTCCTTCTCCCCTATTTCCAACTCTGTGCAGACTAATAGAGGTATTTATACAAAAGATGTAGAATGACACTAATTATGAGAAACATAATAAGAGAATACAAAATGAGTGATCACTCATGGCTACCACAATGTGAATCATTTGTCTTTCCTTGCAGATAAATGAAAAAAAAAAAAAAATGCCTTTGTCATTACATTTGCCCAAAGAACTGAAAAAGGCATTGAATCATTCAATCATCAGGAGAAATAAGTATTTATGGTGTGTAAAAGAGTGATGATAGCAACTAAATATTCAGTGATAAAGAGACTGAAATTCTGTCTAAGTTGAAGCTTGGTAGAAACCAAATACCTGTTGCTTTGAGGAATTATAATTTGCAGAATACACACATTTTCTCAACATTGACAACTTGAAGATCTGGCTGGGCTCCAAAAGGATGGTGAAGTTTGAAAAGGAATTGAGACAAGGTAAGGAAAGCAAGATTCCACCCATATGTGAGACTATGCAAAGCCTGGGTGAGACCATCTGTGTTAAGGCTGTTTGAAGTGCCTGTGAGGCTGTGTGTGCCTGTGTCAAGGCAGTGTGTGGTGGTGTGTTGTGGTCTGTGGCAGTGTGTAGCAGTGGGTAGTGTGAGGCTGTGTGAGCCCCTGGGTGAGACTGAGTGAGACTTGCTTGATGTAAAATGACTTATAACCAAGTTTTGTTCCATAAAAATGGACAGAACAGATTGGAACTGGTTCAATCTGTGTCTCAAACCACCTATCTAGAGCATAATCACCACTGCAGGACCAAATCCTTTGGTTAGTGCTTATATAGTCCTCCCCATACAGGAAAACCTAGGGCACCACCACCCACCCATTTTTCCTGTATCAAATGTCAAATATTGTCCTCAAATTTGTCAAGCTCCGCAGTCTGAGCATTTTGCCTAAACAGGACTTTTTACAAGAAAATTTGGCTTTTTTTAAGGGCATCACCACTGCACAAGGCTGTTAAAAGTCATTATCCAACACACAGCAACAGGTACCATAGCTTTTACAAATTTAACAAGCGGATTGCTGCATTTCACAGGCAGGCATTTGGACATGTCATCCCATTTTGCCCACAAAACATCATCACAAGAGTGTATCATGAACTGCATAAGTGGGATGAGCTCTCTGACAAGTGAGCCAACTCACACTTGTGTGCACTTCTGTTGACCTGAAGGGCCAGATGTTGTATGATCTTTGCCTGATCAAGTGCTTAATGGGCCAGTAAGTGGGTTTTAGTTTGGAAGCCTAAGCCTGGTACATAAGACTTTCCTAGCACATAAGGGCTGAATGGCAGCCCCAGTGAATGCATGTTTTCCTGCAAAGATGTGTTATATGTCAACATACATCTGAGTCTCTTCCTTTTCTTTCACCTAGTACCTTCTTGCGGTGGTGATGCTCTAATCATTATTATCTGATGCCAGCTATGCCTTTCAAAGAATGCCAGTCAACAATAAAAATAAAAATAAAAATCTCACTCAGAGAATGTGGAAACAGAGAAACCCAGAAATGAAGCAGCTCGCCTAAAAAGGTAAGATATAGGGCCACTTTATCCTGTATGGTGCGATGTTTGATTTTTGGTCCACCAGTAATGGTAATCAAAGCTCAGGATTGCGTCCCAGAAGTGGTCCAGAAGCAACCTCCCAGATGCCCACGAAGGCCTGTATCGGTCAAACTATGAAGCTATAGGGCCCAAGTTTGGCTCCGTCTTTTTGGACTTCTGAGAGCACTTCTGGAACCCAACCCTGAGCTTTGAATACCATTAATACAGTCTAATACAGCTATTTTTGAGGACCAAAACCAACCAAAACGGGTTAAATACCCCGACGGGGGTTGTCCTATAGTGGTGATGCTCTTAGGCGAAAGGTCAGGCCTGCCGATGTGACCGAAACTGCCAAGGCAGTTATTTGCCTTGGATGCTATTATTAAAGGATTTTTCGGATGCAGCATCCGAGGTTGCCACCGGCATATTCCAGACAGATCGTCCAGCCAATGGAGGCGGGTTAGTTTATTTCAAACCTCGGAGTCAGCGTCCGAGAAACTCACGCATGCTGCGATCCGAGGCAAATGTGGAGGCAGTGCATATATTCAATGCCCTGCTGTATGGCACACTGCCAAAAAATACAGCGGTTTAGTCCTCGCATTGGTGATTTGTTTTTGGCTGTATGGGACCGAGCCCCCAAACCGGTCAAAGATTTGGTTTGCAGTGATGATGCTCTCACACAAATCCAATGGCTCAAACTTCCTTCTTTTCAGTGTGAGGCTCCCAAGGAAAGGTCTCCCACCCTGAAATGGGCGCGATCGCAGTTTTGACAGGTTCGACAGGACCGCTGGACAGCCTCGCTCGTCATCTCTCTCCAAGCCCATGGGAGAGATGGGGTCATTGTGTCGGACACTGCGAGTGTTTCGAAGATGCGATACTTTAAGTTGCAGCGATCGCGAGGTATCTTTTCGTCCCTCCATCTGCGACTTCGTTCATTATCGTATTTTAACCAAATCGTTGAGGATCCTTTCGTCCGTCTTCGCTGCACATCGTAACCTGAACGCCCACCGTAAGCTTGAACCTAGAATCTAGGAACGTCCTGCAACACACGTCCACTTCCTGAAGGCTTTACGTTCGAGATGGTCAAAGATGTTTTCGCCGCCTGTGGGCTGTTGGTTTCCCTGTTCACAGTGGTAAATGCGTGTGGGGATCATGTCAAGCGTCATCAGCCTTCAGCCTCACAACCTTCGGGTCGACCTTCTCGACCTCTTCCGTGGGGCGACCTTAATATTATCCACACAACGGACACCCATGTAAGAGCTTGAGATCTATCAAACCCTTACTCTCTTGATGACTCATATCAAAAAGTGCTCGCCACGAAACTCACATATCTTTTTACACATTAGGGTTGGCTCTTAGGTCATCTCCATGCGCAAGAACCGGAGCCAAACGCCAGTGGAGACTTTGTGAGATCAATCGAATGTCGCTTATTTTACCCAGTTGGAGGTNCCAAACCACTGACGACCTGGTCGGGGTTTCTAGGGTGATTTTCAGTCTTTTGTGTATCGTATGAAGAAACAAGCGAAAGCCAAGGGAGTCGATCTTTTGGTTATCGATACTGTACGTTGTCGATCTTCACCCCAAGTAGGCCCACAACCCTACTAACTTGCCCTCTTTGTTATTCAGGGAGACCTACATAATGGAAATGGTTTGAGTGATGCGGAACCGAGGGTCCACGTCGGTACCCCACCTGGTTCAACGTCCAACAAATTCATAGCCCGTGTACCCTATGACCTACTGGCCATAGGTGAGTTGCATGGGTTGCCACCTCTGTCTCGTAGTCCTTGATTAACTCACCTGATGGCGATTAGGAAACCATGAACTTTACGATCTTCAGATTGCTCAGGATATGCATGATAACTTTGCCCCGATGTACGTTTTTTGACTGTGTCCAATGGTTCTTGATCGCTGTCAAGTACATCACCCTCATCTTGGTTGATGGCGAATTTTTTGTATCCAGATGGAAAGGTTCTTATCTCACCAGCAACGTCAACATCACTACCTCTGGGAAATCCGTTCCCATCGGCTCTCGGTTCCGAAAATTTAAAACAGCCCATGGCAGGAAGGTTACCGCATTTGGAATCCTTTTCCATTTCACTGCGAATGCCAAAGGCACCGTCGTGCAACCCCCTTCTGAGGTTGAGCCTTCTTATATAAACCTTTGAGGTGACGAACAAATAAAAACTGACGTCTCCATGCACACCTATAGTTGATAAAAGAGGCATGGTTCCTTGAAGCTTTGCGTGATAGGCCTGATCTTTTCATCCTCACTGGGCACATGGTTAGTACCCTCTTTCTAGTCTTCACTCATTTTGTGACATAACTCTCATGTTTGGGGGCCTTGTGCGCGGATAGGGTCTCACCGACAGCGATTGGAAGCTTGTCTTTGACGTCGTCCGAGCCTCCCACCCCAAAGTCCCTATTGTCATCTTGGGTGGCCATGTAAGTTCATTGGCATGAGCACTAGTCATGCATCCACATGTCTGATAATCTTTTGGCCCTGATAACAGTTACATATACGTGACTGTCGTCAACTCGATAGCCACTCCATGTCACTAGCCAGCGGAAGATATATGGAGACTATAGGTTGGATGAGTGAATTACAATGCACCTTATACTCAAATTCCTCAGCGTAACTCAGTTATTTCTTTTCCTGACAGGTCTCACCGGTTTAGGTGGTACCGATGGCCAAGTCAGCTTCTCGAGGCGCTATCTGGACCCTAACCGCGTGACGTACGCCTTCCACGCAGGAGCCGATTTTGACACCAAGGAAGGAATCAAAACCACGCACGGACTCAGTCAGGCCGCCAAAGAGTTCAACATCACCTATCGCTTAGGTACCGCCCCACAGTGAGATTTTACCTCGAACATTGAATTGTGTGTTTGAACGCTTGCTGAAAAATCTTGCCCCCGAATGGCACAGGTCTTACTTCATCAATCGAGTACCTTACACAGCCAACAACTCCATGTCCTACCTTCTTAGCGCACCTGGCGGTGTGCTAGAGACTACCATTCGCAATCACTCAAGGCCTCATGCTCCACTTGTTGCGGTAAACACTGGAGGAATCCGCTTCGATATTTTCCAAGGCAACTTTACCGTCAATGACGAGCTCATTACAATGCCATTCAACAATGATTTTGTCTACATACCCGATGTGCCTCGTACTGCTGCTGCGAAATTTGTCGCTGCCCTAAATGAAGGTCAGTGAGCGCTTGTTGAAACTGCTCTTCTCTTCAGCTCATTCAAATACAAAGCGCCTTGAGGAATCTGCTGAATTGTGAAATGTTCGCAGGTGGGATCGCACGCACGCGACATCGCCGTAGTCTTGTGGATCAGACCGTACTCACGAAGGATGAAGACTACCACCGAGGTCTAGATGTACAAGAGATATACGTATCCTCATTGCGACGTCAGGCTACCTTGCCACCCCATTTTGCCGCCCACGAAACCATTCCTCGTAGCACGCTCGTGCCCGAGTCCTATGGCTATGTTACTCACGACTCATGCCCCGGTGTGGGTGACGATACCCTACACGTTGCTCTACCCGTTCATGACCCACCTGAATATATCTCTACGGCTCTTCCGCCCGATGCGCCGAATGTGGATGTCGTTTTTTACAAGTTTGTCTCTCCTGCCTCTGGTGATCTGATGTGATAATACTTACTAACTCATCCCTGATACAGGTTTATCTCTTCGTTTGCGCTGAGTGCCCTAAACAAGGTACAATCTGCCCGAACCTACACTGAGGCTGACTTGCTGCCCTATGTTGACGTACTAGCGAATCAGATGTTTGGACGATATGCCCAACAGAAATGGAATTAGTAGCAAACCTGGCTTTCTTTTAAACATCCCTTTACCACTGCTTGACTATGTATTGAGATTATGCTCCATCTAAACTCTCATGTCACAATCATCACAACAGATTGTGACACTTCTCCAACATCGCAGTGCTAGTGTATCATTTTGTTGTAAATTCGACTGATTATGCTGAATGCTTTTTTAGTATCTACAAAGTGTAGTAGATATTTTTATCGTGGTAGAATATACTTCCGTCGTTATTTGTCCACCATTTGCAGCGTGTTGTTTTTGTCTTTGAAGTCGTTCTGTCAAATTAAAAGACAATTTCCAGAATAAATATATGCTTACATGAACTCAAAATCGAGTTGGAAGCCACAGTCTCGCTCAGAGATCTCACTTTGAGAGTACACTATTAGCTTTACCGCACATATTTCATGCTATTTGATGGAGTCAATAGGGAGAACGAGGCAACTTCCCCCAAGTTCGAGGAACTACCAAACAAGGTCTTACAGACGTCTTAGCTGAAATGAGACAACTCTATGGGTAGGTCCTTGGTCACCGCCGCCATTTTTGCAGCTACACCCCTTGCACTCGATAAATTATGTATTCAACGGTTCGCCGAGTTTCTATTTGGTCAACTCTTCATTTCGTATGTGGGGAAATCTGAAGATCGCGGAAGAAATAAGGTTCAAATTCCGATTCAGCCCATCTCGCGGTCGCGCGGGCGATAACTTCTTAGAGCTTAATGCGCCGACGGCGTTACGGAGGCACAAGTTTAGCTCCCGGTTCCCAAGTCTAAAGTTGACGAGCGAAAACTGGGAGCAGCCGCCGGCAAATCTCAAACTACACACACATGTCACACACCCAGGGCTAGTGTAAGCTCTAACAAATATATATATATATATATATTTGAAAGGGGGGTTTTGTATCACATAACACACCACGTGAGAGACCAGTATACAATTTAGTTTGAGTACCCAGCCAAAACTAGCCACACGTCGAAAGAGGAAGGTTTGAGACACATAAGCTAGAGACCGTGTAAAGCATAACATAGATTCAGAACCAAAATGTTGAAGAGATGGGAAACTCAAGCAAGGGGAGAGGAGGATGTCTGAAAAGGGAGGAGAAATCAAAGATAGCCTGCCTAGTTTTCGTCCGGGAGATGGGAACAGAAATGTTCGAATCTGCCCGTGTCAAGTACAAATTGAGCCAGGTACGGGAACACTTTCGGGTCATCTAATAGGCTATTAACACTGTTGAAGTTCGTTCCAAGTTGTTCACTCTTCACCTTCGACCTAAAGGCCCATTGTTGAATTCGGTATTTGCGGCAGTACAATAGAAAGTGTGCCACTGTCTCGGGCACACCACACCCTCTGCAGAGCTTGGTGGTCGACTTTTTGAATCGATGCAAGTAGGCGTTCAGCGGGCAGTGTTCAGATCGAAGTTGGAAGATCGCTGCTGCGTGGCCCTTTTCTAACCCATTGAATGCATCAGCTATCCTTTTAGCCGGGGTCTTAAACCCTGATCTGTAGCTGTGAAAATCAGAAGAAGAAAGACTTAGCGCTTTCCAGGTCGCGTGTAGTAAGCTAGGCAAACTCATTGGGAGATGAGTCCTCCTTCCCTCTGCCTTCGCCGCCGTATTCGCCACTTCATTGAGCTCTATACCCTCGTGACCTGGAGTCCAAAACAAATCTATGGACGCGTATTCCGGTAGTTGCCGAACCTGGTTCTTGATAAATTTGACCAGCAATGGTCCCGACGTGGGTTTTACTGGGGAGCGAGTCGCCCACAGCGCTGTTTGGCTATCACTAAAAAGAGCTATATTAGTTTTTCTGCCATCTTCATCACGCAGTTGGTCTTTAAAGAGGGCTATTCCCAAAGCAATACCCATGAGTTCCACCTCATTATTGGAAAAGGCATCCGGCGGGGTAAAAGTTGCTTTGCGAACCAGCTCCGCTGATGCCACAGCTGCACCCCCTCTTACCTCTTGTAGAAAGGAGCCATCTGTAAAAAATACCGAAGCAGTTTCAGCCTTCTCTGTCAGTTGATCTTTGACTTTTTTAAGACAATCCTTTTGTGTCAGCTCCAGATTGTGCAAGGTGCCCAGTCTTGGAGTCCATGGAGGCTCGACAAAGGGGAAAATAGTTTTGCACTGTTCCGTGTGAAGATCCCTAAAGTGTGCCAGGCCAATCAATGACTGCGCTGGACCCTTATGGGTAGATGATAGCTTTTCCAGCCCATGCTTGATAAACTGCTTTGACGGGTGCGATTCCGGCACAGACATCCTCTTGTATAGGAAATTGTGACCCAGTCTTACTGTCATGGCCTCGAAGGGCTGCATGTAGACATCATGCTCTATTTGGACAAGCAGTGAAGTCCTATATACCCCTAAGATCAACCTATTAGCTTGATTTTGGAAGTCTCAAAGCGATCTTACCACTTTGTTCTGATTTCTTGAAGTGAACCAAGCTATACTTCCATATAAAAGGCAGGGTTGAAGGACAATGGTAACCAGCACTTTAGCTTCTTTTGGGAGTAATCCCCAATAATTCTTGTTGATGTGTCACAGTTGATTTAAAGTTGTCTTACCCTTGTGTTTAACCTGTTGTAGATGACTATTGAATAAGAGCTTCGGATCAAGCCATAAGCCTAACCATCTCACCTCTTTCTGGAATTGAAGGGTAAAATCCCCAAAGCTGAGTCCTAAGTCCTTGAGCTTCCTATGAAAGATGTGCATTAACTGTGCTGTCTTCTTGTTGAAGATAGCCCCAAATTGTTCACCCCAATGTAAGGATCATCATGCTTCAATGCCTAATTCAATGACATTCTCCTGGACTGTGTCACTGGCAACCAAATGGGTGACATCATCAATGAAGCCCAAAAAGATTCTAGTTGCATCCAGCAGGATGGTAAGGTTGATCAATAAGGAAGAATCATAAATGATGTAGAGGTACAATGACAATGGAGAGCCCTTAGGCAACCCATCCTCCATGTCAAATGCTCTGGACATAAAATGTTGGAGCCAGAGTTTAGTCATCCTATTTGTCAAGAAGCTATAAGTCAAAAAGCATAAATAGGCTGGATGATCCTTATGAATTAGGACTTGGTCAAGTCTGTCTCTGTGTACAGAAGGATAAGCAGACTTTACATCGAGGAAAAGTCCCAACCTCACTTTCTTCTTGGACCACTGGTGTCAAATCCAAGATAAAAGGATGAATAGGGCATCATTAACACTCCTCTGGTGGCGTACTCCCATGTGGCCACCAACTATAACCTGGTTTGTCTCTGCCCAAAGAGTCATCTGCTGGGTTAGGTTGATTTTGAAAGTCTTTCCAAGGCATGACAGGAGTGCAATAGGTCTATATGCATTGGTCTCCAAAGATTTCTTTTTATCAAACTTCTGTATGATGGCTTTTGTCACCATTCTCCATGCAGTCAGGAAGGAATTTAGCAAAAGGCAAGCATTTAGTAAGTGAAGAAGGGGATCATGAATATGATCAATGGCTAGTTGGATCAGTTCATTCAGAACACCATTGGGCCCCATGGCCTTCCCTTTTGGCAGATTCTTAATCACATCCTTGAGCTCCTTGTACAATGCAGGGCACAGAGTGCAGGGTGTGTTGGGTCACTGGCAGTGAAGGGTCTTTCAAATTGGCCAGGACATGGGTGATTGAAATGCCAGTGAACAGTAGGCTTTTCTGCTCCATTTTATCCATAGTCAGAAATCTATTAAGCACCCTGTCCATAAGAAGGTGACTCGTCGACGAGAGCACACGGTGTCATGTTTGAAATCACCTCAGAATCCCTCTCAAATCCAGTGCCTTAGTGTCTGGGGCATGGTGGACGAAGGGCTCACGCCCACCCTTGTTGGTCATGTCCATTCAATACAAGTCACCGATCCATGTTCATCATGATGTCAGCTCATGAACGTCAGTACGATTGTGAACTGTGCAGTGATACACAGGCATACAGTACACACCTTTCAGCGCATGGTGCATTGAGCGAAAAGAAAAGGAAGTTACTTTTCATAAAGAGAAGGCTCATGTGCGGGCTCTGGGTGAAAAACGAGAACGATTAGAGAACTAAAAAAGTTCTTCGTCTGCTCTCGTCGACAAGTCACCTTGATACGGACAGGGTGAAGGCAGTCTAAAGGTGCAATCTCACCTGAGCTAGAAGGTTTGGTAAAGTTGAATGCTTTGTACATAGTGGGTCCTACACACATGGCCAAGAAGTGCCTCCAGTGAGGCCTCTTCAAGTGCATCACTTCTTGGTGGAAATAATTTTTTTCATTGCTTGTAGCAGGCTCATGCCTCTGGCAAGTGGCTGAGCAGCATCCACTTCCTGGCCTTGTTCCAATTTTTGACTATGGGATTGAGAAGCTCCTTATTCCACCAAACCTTATTCCTGGAGGGTTTGGTCTGTACTTCTTTTCCCTGTGCAAAAAAGGCCGAGTGAATGGCCCCTGTAAGTTGATTCACTCCAGCATCCACTTCTGCCTTGGAATTGAAGGTTGGCAGGAAATTCATTATCTTCAGCCCTACAGATGAGGTAAAGGAGAGGGAACCAAGAGATGTCACTGAGGCTGTGTTATGATATGAAATGTGAAGAGAGAATTGGAGACTGATTGGTGGTCAGACCTGAAATTGTCAGGTAAAGTCTCACACTCATAGACCTTCCTGGCTAATGGGTAGTTGGCCCACAAGAGGTCTATGGTAGTGCATTGGCCTTCTAGAGATGTGAAGGTTGGTGTGCCTTTGGACAAGAAAATTTTAAAGCTCCCTGAGCTGCAGAGGTGGATAAGCTTTTTTGATTGTGGGTGAGGATGACAGTACATTGGTGGGTTTGAGTGACCATGATGGACATTTGGTTCCATGGCCAAGAATGGAGGAGTTTTGCACTCAAGATAATTCCTCATCCACATCTGCAGCATCAGGATTCCATTGAAGGAAGTGGAAGGGTGTTGGTACAATCTATTCTCAAGGACTTCAGTGATATGTGTGTCACACTAGGGGATGAGTGCGAGGAGCTGGAATAAGTCTTTTGACTTGAGACGGGAATAAGTCCTCATGACTTGAGTTTTCTATGTACTGGGAATAAGCATACTTGGGGCTTGATGGCTGTTACACTGGGAATAAGCCCTAAGGCTTGAGTGCATATCTTTGGGAATGAGTTGTTCAACTTGTATAAGTTTATGTACTGGGAATAAGCCTTGAGGCTTGCATGTCAGAACTTTATGGGAATGAGCTCAAAAAGCTTGAGGATATATAGATGGGCTATAACCAGACAACTCAGATTCCTTCTTTTCTCACCAAAATAAAGGAATCTGTAAGTCTCTCTTTATTACACTCAAAAATCAAAAGCCCACTCATCTGATCTTCACTCTCAATAACTTCTCTTTCTTCTTTCTCTAGGATCTTTAAACATTTTTTTTAACTTGTTCCTTGTGGTCCCTGTTGCATGTTGCACAGGTCTGTCTAGCCTATCCGTCTTACCTCAAGCTTATAAGCCTTCAAGCCACCTTGTACTGACCTGATACCCCCAGGTCCTATTTCTTTTAAGGCTTGACTTATTTCTTACAAAGGGTTATAACACAACAGGAGTCACAGGGTGGTTCTTTCAGTTTTGTTGTTCAAGACTTCAACTGTGGTGAGGAGTGTGGATCAGCTGGGAAGTTGTCAGATATGAGAGGTGGGGATTGTACATCAAATGTAAATACAAGTCTTAACCCAGGCATGATATTCCCATGCCTGATAGTCAAAGGGAACTATTGCATGCCATGCTGCATGGTATGGGACTTGAAAGGTGACTGGGTTCACCCAGGGTACCTGGAGGAGCAGTGCATCATATGATTCTAATGTGGGAAACTGGTGAATGACTTCAATTGTCTTATGACAATTTAATTGAAGGATGTGAAAGGTTTGGGGAGAAACATGAGGGGATGAGGGTTCAAGTGGTGGAGAAGGTACTGAAGGTTCAAGGAAAGGAAGATCTGGTGGCAGTGCTGGTGTCAGGAGAGGATTGATGTGACAACTCATGAGCATGTAGAGAGGTTTTGGCGCTGTCTGTACTGGAGGTGGAGTGGGCAGCTCTGGCCTTGAGGTGAGTGGGCATATTTAGAAATTGCCCTGACAATTTTACCCTCCCCTAAATTGAGGTCCTTCTGGACACATCACCCACAATACACCCTGTCCATATGAAGGTGAATCATCAATGAGAGCACATGGTGTCATGTTTGAAATCACCTCAGAATCCCTCTCAAATCTAGTGCCTTAGTGTCTGG